>JAMKQA010013586.1:0-30814 GCA_024699735.1 Posidonia australis
GATTTGTGTATTGGACTAGTTCCTAGCCCGGATTTGTGATAAATTGTGCTAATGGTTTTAAATGATGTTTTGGGCTGGGAAACTAGATGAAATGATTTGCTTCTTCTATGTTGAGTATAAAGGTTTATCAACGAGCATGAGGTTTTGAAAGAAAGGAGGAAAAAAAAGAAAGTTTGAAATGGTATTGTTTTCAAAGTCTTTCTAATCGAAAGTGTGGTTTTGGTGATGGTAGTTTTCTGGCAAATGTTTTCGTGGGTTTTATCGCTGTTTTTGGGGCACGTACGGAGTGACATACCTGTCACTCACTCATGTTTTCTTTGTCCCCCTTTGTTTCAGGTGCTCAGTAGTAGGAGCAGTCTAGTCTGGTGCATCTTTTCGAGCCACTTTTGCCGCACACAGGTCTAGTTGTTTAGCTTTATTTATTTAATTATGTTATTTAGATTCTTTTAGCTGCTCTTGGGTAGTTATTGTATTGTTGTGTAGCATTGGGGTGTTACTGGCTCAACCTACACCGTCGGTGACCTGAACAACTAGGCTTAGCCTACACCGTCACGAACGCGGTGACCCGAACAACTAGGTACAACGACCTAGGCTCAGCCTACACCGTCGATGACCCGAACAACTACGTATAAAAAACCCAGGCTCAGCCTACACCGTCGGTGATCCGAACAACTAGGTATAAAAAACCCTGGCTCAACCTACACCATCACGAGCTCGGTGACTCGAACAAGTAGGTACAACGACCCAGGCTTAGCCTACACCATCGGTGACCTGAACAACTAGGTATAAAAAACCCATCGTTAATGAAACACTGAATGAAGGAAGGGAAAGGGGTCGCGTACCTGGCTCTGCCCTCCGGCGACCCTTCTCGCACTCCGACGACCCTCCTCGCGCCCTGGCGAAGCCTCCTCTGCCGGTGGAACACACGAGTGGCTCATCACCTCCTCGGTTGCGCATCGTTCCTCTTTCTCTTCTTCTCTCCCGGTCACCCTCTCCTCTCTTCGTAGGCCATAGCCTCCCTTTATCCTCTTTCCCACCCACGTCGCGTCAGCCGTCCATCACCTCAGAAGAGACGGCGAGGCACGGATTGGCGTCGTTGGTGGCACGGGTCGGGGAAGGGGAAGGTAGGAGACGGAAATGGTGTGGGCTCGTGAGAGGAAAGGAAACGAAAGGAGAAAAAGAAGTAAAAGAAAGGAAGAAAAGACAAGCACGCGAACCGAGGCGACTGTGCATCCTCAAGTCGGACTCCACATTGGTCCCAGATCACAAATAGGTGCATAGAAAGCCAACCACAAGCTCACACAACCATGAAACAACAAATTATCTATTAATCGACCTTTTAAACAATGTTACAATTAATTACATGGTTTACTAATAAAAATGGATAATCAAGCCCAGATGTCACAATATCTATCATGCTCAGCTTGTTACATAGAGACTCATAAGTGCTAATAGTAAGTCCTTTAGTGAAGATATCTGCAAACTGATTAGATGACTTAGTATATGGAGTAGAGATAATCTCATTCATCACCATCTCTCTGACATAATGACAATTTACCTTCATATGCTTGGTGTGTTCATGGAAAGTAGGATTGTTAGCAATATAAATGGCTACTTGGTTATCACAATACATAGACATGGGTGTAGCAACAGGAAGGTTTAGATTTATCAAAAAGAGTGAAGCCACATCATCTCACAAGCAGTTTGAGCCATAGATCTATACTCAGCTTCAGCACTGGATAGGGAAACAACATTATGCTTTTTACTGCGTCACGTGACCAGATTTCCCCCAACATAGGTGCAGAATCCAGAAGTAGATTTTCAATCTCCTTTATCACCTACATAGTTTGAGTCTGAATAGGCCTCAATGAGCAGATGATTATTTTTCTTATAAACCAATCCTTTCCCAGGAGTCTTTTTAACATAAGCCAAGACTCGTAAGACTCCTAACACATGTACTTTCTTTGGTTCTTGCATAAACTAGCTAAGCACCCAAACAATATATGCAATGTCTGGTCTAGTCACAGTCAGATAAATCAACTTTCCAATAAGTCACCTGTATTTGCTAGCATCCTCCAACAATGGTGAAGAATTGTCCTAGAAATCTAGATTCTGATCAAATGGAGTAGTTTCTGGCTTATACCCCAAGAGACCCATCTTTTGCAACAGATCCAGTGCATATTTCTTCTGTGGTAAAGCCATTCTATCTCTAGTATAGGTGAATTCAATGCCCAAGAAATACTTGGGTCTATTCATGTCCTTGATGACAAAGTACTTCTGCAAATGATCTTTTGTCTCCTAAACTCCTATAAGGTCACTACTTGTCACCAAAATATCATCCACATACACAGCTAATATCACACAACCACTGTCTTTCTATCTATAGAATATAGAATGATCTACAGTACATCGATGGAAGCCATAAGTAGTCACAATACTGCTGAACTTCTCAAATTAGGCATGTAGACTCTGTTTAAGCCCATAGATGGCTTTCTTGAGAAGACACAACTGATTCTTCCCCTTGAGCAATGTACTCAGGAGGTTACTCCATATGCACCTGCTCTACAAGGTCACCATATAGAAAAGCATTCTTGACATCAAGTTGACAGATTTCCCAAGACCTGTTGATGGCAATGGAGAGTATAACTCTGATGGAGTTTAATCGAGCTACAGGGGAGAATGTCTTAGAATAATTAATGCCATACTCCTGTGTAAAACCTCGTGCCACTAGATGAGCTTTGTACCTGTCTACCCTACCATCAAGTTTGTATTTAATGGCAAATATTCATCTATAGGTAACAACATTTGTTCCCTTCAGCCTAGGCACCAAAGTTCAAGTCTCACGAGACACAAGTGCATCCATTTTATCATTCATTGCTGCTTTCCATTAGGGTAGTAAAAGTGCCTCTTGGTAGTTCCTGAAAAGTCATTTAGAGACATTAGACAAGGTAAACATATGAAAAGTAGGATGAAGACGATCATAACTAACAATGTGGGAAATAGGATGGATTGTGGGGCCACGTATACTTTTTCGAATGATAATGGGCGAATGAAGGTCTATGGGTGGCAGATTTGCAGATGGTGAAGAAGATGTGGCTGTGAGGGGACATGACCGTTGCTGATACACCTGCAAAGTCTTTGACACCTCTTCACTTGTAGGTGCATCATTAGTACCACCAGACTCCACAATGCAAGGTAAAGGAACACAATCATGTGAGGATGGAGTACTATTAAAGAAACATTGTTCTTAATGAAAAGTAACATCAGTAGAGACTATGTATTTCCTGGTAGTAGGAATATAACAATGATAACCACGTTGAGTATGAGAATATCCCAAGAATACACATCGAATGGATCTAGGAGCAAGCTTATCCAGATTGGGGGTCAAATCCTAAACAAAGGCAACACACCCAAATATCCGAGGAGTAAGAGGAAAAATATCTACATCAGGACATAGTCGTTTAAGAGGAATTTCCCCCAAATGGGGTGGATGGCATATGATTGATGAGATAAGCAACTGTCAATATTGTATTAGACCATAGATATTTGGAAACTTGCATTTCAAGTATGAGAGACCTAGCAACATCAAGGATATGATGATGTTTGCATTCAGCCACACCATTCTGTTGAGATGCATAAGGGTAAGAGGTTTGTTGAATAACACCAAGAGATTCACAATAATTTCGTAGACTAGCTTGAGTAAACTCCAATGCATTATCAGTACGAAGAATTTTGGGACAAATAGAAAATTCATTTTTTATGTCCACAAATTTTTTTTGATAACATCAAGAACACTGACTCTATCTTTTAACAAGTAAACCCATGATACTCATGAAAAGTCATCAATGAATACAATATAATATCTATAACCAGACACAGAAGATGTTCTCGCTGAATCCTACACATCATAATGAACCAATTCAGAAGGACTCTTTCTCCTAACAAAATGAAGATGACAAAAGATAGCATGATGGTGCTTACATAACTCACAAGACTCACATTGAAAAGGAGAAATAGACATCCATGGCAAAGCTTGCTGTAGTTTATGATGGGAAGGATGACCCAAGCAACGATGCCAAACAATAGATTAATTTGCAGTAGCAACCAATGATGTAAGGCCTCGAGGTCTCTCATCTTTGACCAGTAAGTAAACTCCTTGACCTTTGTCACGCACCAAACCAATCGTCTTCTCCGTCTGTAGGTCCTGAATGGTACAGTGAAAAGGGAAGAAAGTTACAGAACAATTAAGATGTTTGGTAAAGGAATTAATCGACAAAAGGTTAACTGAAAATTGAGATACATATAGAACTTTGTCTAGTGTCAACTGAGATGTGGTACGAATTGTGCCTTGTCTAGACACACGACAAGTTCTACCATCTGCAATAGAAACTGATCTAATGTTGGGTAATTGGGATATGCGATGAAAAAGGTCATGACTACTTATCATGTGTAATGATGCCCCTGAATCAATAATCCAAGAACTATCCCTAGAAGCAAATAAACTAGAAATACCTGTTGTAGAAGTAGTAGCATGAGAAGCGACAACTGTAGAAGATTGGCTCTCTCTAAACTGCAAAAGTTGGGCATACTCCTCTTGAGAAAGTGTCACTAGAGATGCACTAACAGTAGAAATAGTTGATAATGTGTCTTGTACTTCTGTAGAAACTTGTGTCCAATCAGGTTTCCCAAATTTCTCCCAACAACGATCAGATTTGTGGTTAGTGTGATCATAGCACTCATATGGAGTACGACCTCTGCCTTCTGTCTGTTCTCGACTTCCTCCTCTACAGAACTGCAGCTGCGACCATGACCCCTAATGGTTACCATAGCTGAATGATTTGATGTAGTCGTGGGTGTACCAGTAGAGATGCGAAGAACTCGAGCAAAGGTACACTCTAGCTTGGGAGTACAATCTGAACTAAGAACTTGACCCTAAACTTGAGATGAAAGTTCTAGAGTTAGACCAGATAGATATGCAGCAATTGCAAGTTCCTCTCGATACCAACGCATCGTAGTAATATCTAATGTCAATGGTTGATACAAGTCAAGCTCCTTAAGGAGAGATCTTAATGAAGCAAAGTGCTCCTGAACTAAATTGTCACCCATTTTCAAAGTGAAGATCTGCTCATACATTTCAAACACCTTAGAAATATTTTGCTCATATCCATACATCTTCTTCAGGGTATCTCATATTTTCTTCACAAGACGTAGAAGCAACACCCCACGAGCAACAAAGGACTCCATACTATTCAACATCCATGAGACAACTACTGAATCCTCAGCATACCAATCTTCAAAAGAACTATCCTTCACATAAGGTGGAGGCTATGTAAGGTGTTTAAGTTTTCAGTGAGTAGCCAGAAAGGTTTCAAAACTTTGTGCCTATGTCAGATAGCTCTTTCTATCAAGTTTTGCAGAAGTGCCACTTAGATTCTTAACAAACTCAACTTTAGAAGCCATATTTTTTATAAAACTCCAATCTGAATATGATAATTTTACGAGGAACTACAAAGTAAATAACACTTCAACTTAATTAACAGAATAGTAGACAAGTGGAAGATAATAACCACGCTCAGTAGCAATAGATAATGATAGAAATAGTCCTCTTCATGAACTGTGTAGCAACATCAATCACGATTCACGATCAGAAGGAGTTAGGAGTACCTTTGGATGCACCAGTTGCATGCGTGACAAAGAGACTCAACATTGGAGATTGCTGGAGACTAAAATCCCCAAAAAATAACACCAATCAGACTTGGGGAGGGTCTGTAGGCAAGTTTCCAATCCTTACAGGGCCTGCCAGTGGTAGATTAGGGCCGTCGAAGGCCTATTGGCGGTAGGGGAGGGCCACTGATGGCCTGCTGGTGGTCAAGCAGACCTTGGCAGTTGCTGCTGAGCGCGGAGGAAGGAGAAAAGAGGGGTGACAACGCTGGAAAGGAGAAAGGGTAGGGATAGTCATCGATGTTGGAGGTGGCCCAAAATTGGATCGTCGGCACCGAAGCTTGTGGGAAACATGGATTGAGGTGGCCGATGGCTAGGGTTTTATTTATGATTGCTCTGGTACCATGTGGAGGGAAAGAAAAGAAGTGTGTATTACTATAGATCTAGGGATTACATATATATAAGGTTGGATATATAAATGGATATCCGTTTACCCTATTACATGACACAACACACACACACTACTCTAATAAGCTCAACAATGTGAAAGGTGCTTTAATTTAGAAATCTTCATTTGCAATGGTAAGTTTAATCATAAAGGAATTGTGATGAGTAGTCACTGGAAATATTTTTGTTGTTTTTCTTACATCCTAATCTCCTTAGTGTTCGTCTTTTTCAACAGGTATGGGTTTAGCAAAGAGATTGTTGAATGTCTAGGTATCATCTTAGTGCTTATGGTTGAAGCATAACTTTGAGATCAGGATGATTCTTAAATTTCATCCGTATATGTAACAAAAACTACACTGAAGTATCTGTAATTTCACATCTAGTTTAATAATTAGTTGATGAGAACATGATTACAGTATGTGGTCTTTGGTTCCTGCCTCTGGAGTGGCAGTTCTCATGTGAGGAATGTAGGGAATCATCCTTGGCAGCTAGTAGACTTTGTTCACATCATTCTGATTTGCAACATTTTGTTGAACAATCAAGCTTGTGTTCATCTATATTTATAGGACTGAGTTCTGGTGGAAGCTATGATATTTTGAAACTATTATGTAATAATATATTGGACTTAATAGTTGATGAGTTGATGCATTTCTCTTCATTCTATGATCAGTTGAATTACCATCATAAACAAACAAACTGTAAGTTATTTAAAATGTTATAGATCCTTTTTTCTTTTTAAATGGGAAAAGTTACATATCTTGATGCTTCTTTTTCAATTTCTTTTTAATATCATATGGATTAGAAGCCAACATGCATTTTAGAAAACTTTGGCTAAAGATAATATATCCATAGAAAAATACCAGGACAAGAAAGTTTTAGGAAAATCTCCCTTAGAGGCAACATAATCTGAACAAACTAACTCAGTAATTAAGCTGGAGGCTTCTTTCACATTTGGTGCCATACAACACTGTGGATGTAATTTTCCAAGAATATTTCTCAGTAAACATAGATTTTAATGTTTTACTTTCCTAACATTGTTGTACGTTGATTTATGTCCTAACTTGGCCTTCTCATATCAACATTTGAAGCTCGTCCATCTTATTGTTTACTTAAGAGGCCTAGAATAGTACCAAAATCTGAACTTCTAGTATAGGTCTAACCTAGTGTGTGCTTGAACTTAGTTCTGGGGACTTATCATTTAAACTTTGTTACTTGTCGAAAATTCATTGTATGATCAGAACTTATCATTTAAACTTTGTTACTTGTCAAAAATTCCTTGTATGATCAGTCATTATGAAAATTTAGTATCAGTTGGTCTAGAAAAAAATACATGGTAGCTAGTGACTTTTGAACTCTTTATTGGGCTCCATCAAAATTTGACTGCATCAATGAAATGCATTTGTCATCCTTGTTTCTAGATCCTACTTAGCATTTCCATTTTTTTTGCCTTCAAATCAAACCTTGTTCGTGCAGTATGGGTTTTCTTCAGAATCCCAAAACATTGCTTTTGGTGCTAAAAGCTATTTCAGATAGCACAAATTTCAAATTCATCCTCTTGTTTGTTTCGTACAAGCCTAGGGAAGAAGCAATCCAGCTATATGCAGCCTCATCATCCAGTTCCATTGACATGCAATGTAGCAGAGAAAAAGGAGCTCTTCTCTTCAATAAACAATCATTTTGCTTCTCTGGGTATGTAATTGTTTGAGTAGAAGGAATTTGTTTAGGAATTAGGAATATCCAACTATTGCTTAAGTATGTCCTTGAGTTATCCTTTGCTCCACTTTGTTTCATAATAGTTCTATACCATTCAGCTGGCTCTTTCCGAGGTGTGCAGTAGCAATTCCTCATGGAGGCAGGTTAGGACTTGTGTATATTTGTAATCCACTATTTGTTATTGTTACTTGTTAGTTGAAAACAAGATCCTCAGGTATGAACCAATTAAATAAAAGGCTACCTTTTTTGCTTTGTTGATAGTGGATCGACTACTATGGCATTACATGCTGGAAGCCCACAAGTTGTCTTCAAAATTAATGGTTATGTTTTACAATTTAGAGCTTCATCTCTATTTTATATTAGCTACTAGAGAATGAAACTTTTGTGCAAACATATCCATAAAAATATAACTACCAAACCTTCAAATGCATCGATGAATTTATGCTTCATATACTAAATTGTAAGTTAATCATTTCCATCACATGATGTGTATGTGCATATTAATTTAAGCAACATAAAAACAATAGATGAAACAGATCATGTAGATTTTATAAGATTGAAGTGCATTTTTGAACTGTTGATGCCAGATAGCATACCCCTTTCTGCTAGATCAGTTTTATTGAGCTGAAAGAATGTGCTGGCTTGGAGTTATGCCAGAACCATTGCAGAGGAAAAATTTATTACCAGACAATGGTGATGCCAAGAGCATTGAGTGTGCTGCAGAAGCCTTGAAGAAATCCATAGCATTGGCTCTTTTACCTCTAATAAAAGAAAGGGCATTAGAAGTTTTAGATAGGATTTCTACCGAGGTTAGGGAAATCAAAGTATTATCATATCTACAAGGTAAACTTTTGAACAATTTGTTATCCTAAAATGATTTAATATTACTAAAAAATTACTTAGGATGGAATTCAAGAAGCTGTGAAGGTTCTCAAGGAAAAGGTCATCTTCCAAAGAAATGCTTAATGGTGTTCAACAAAGTAGTCTTCATCCATTTTAGCAAGCTCTGTTCCAAAAATCTCTGGTTGGTTATGTAAGGCTGGCCTCGATGCAGCAGCCATGAAGGGGAGCGTCGGATGAAGCACCGGTGGGAGTTGGAGTGGCATCGAAAGTCGAGGCGTCGACAACGATGTATGAGGAGAAAATGTTGGTTTAGAAGGGTGCCTCCAAGCCTATAAATACGTTTGATTTTTACCGGTGGTGGTCAAAAGTTGAGAGAGAAAGAGAGGAGAGAAAATCACGTGAAGTGAGGTTTCGCCACCATACGTGGTCGACGATTTTAGGCTAGGACGTCGTTGGATTCGAGAGCTCATTGGAGAAGGCATGTATGTGTATGGGATGAAGGTTGTTGGGTTCATGTCTTGTTTATTTTGGGTTCAGAGGATGCAGACAAGAGGAAGAAGAAGGTGACTAGTGGATGTGCATTTTTGGTTGGTTCATACGAAAAAATAAATGAATAGTGTTGATGTGAGTGGAGTGGTGTGACCATGCCAGCCCAAGGATCCGGTGAGGAGTTGTGCCAGAAGGAGGAGATCACAGCCATGCCAAGATGGCGAAGGCGCAAGATAGGATAAAACAAAAAAGAAAAGGAGTCGCCACCTAGCCTCTTAAGGAAAAGACGAGGAAAACCACGAACAAATCATGAAGGATTGAATGCATAAGTTGCAAATGTGAAGGCCAGATGTCTACTAACTAGAAGATGGGTAAGGATTCCTATTACGCACAGGGAAGGTGTTAGGTACCCTTATACACTCGAGAAACTCGGTCTTTCTAGTCTAATTCGCTGGCTAAAGTCTTGATGAATGCTTGCTAAGCCTAGATCGTGCTCTAAACATGCCAATATGAATGCCAAGACAAAACTGGATGGATGTGCAGGATGAAATGCGAAAACTGCGAAGAAATCCACACAAAATACTGCAATCATGAAAAACGACAGGACAAAGAAAACCACATGAAATGACAAGTTTCAGGGTGAGAGTGGCTCAAAAAATCATACAGGTCTCAAGAATGTCAAAGATGCAACCGACTCAGGTCGTCAGAACCAAAGAAAGCATCGTGGAAATCAAGATGGGAAATCTGCAAAGAAGTCTGCATAAAACAGGTAAACTGTGACATGTGAAGAAATTCACATAAAATGATGATGTTTTTGTAAAAAAATGGTTCAGAAAATCACACCAGCATCAAGGGAATAAAAAATGCAATAGACCCAAATCATTAGAATCGCAGAAAACATCTCATAAACCTGAACGAAAAAATTGCAATTAAACCCACATAAAATAGGTTAATGATGACATACGAAGAAGATCACATAAAAGGACAGTGTTTTTGGGAAGAACGCTTCTAAAAACCATATTGATATCAAAGAGATAAAAAGTGGGGTCAACCCAAGTCAACGGAATCATGGGAAAAGTCATTAAAGTCAAAAAAAAGATATAATCCGCAAGTGGACCAATGTGGGCCTCTCAGTTTGTTAGTGTATGCCCTTAGGCAACTAAATCTAAATCAAATCGAAAAAATCCAAAACGTAGGAGTAAATAAAATCAAATTGAATGTTGGATGAGGGACTTCAAAGTCAAAGTGAGAAAAAATCCACAAAAGAAACACATGAGATGCAGGCTCGCTTAAAAAAGATGGACAATATGCAAATGGTATGAAAACCATGCAGAATGCATGAATATGTACCTAAATGTGTAAAAAATGCTGAAGAATGACTTAGGCAAAGGTTATGCATGACTTAATGCAAGAACTAACATGTGTGTGCATGAATTGGGGGCATAGGGGCAATTTGGTCATTTCAATGGTCGCATGTGATGAGTATATTTATGAGAATGATGCCTAGTCTGGGATATATCAAAATGTGTTTGAAATGTTTGGAAAATGTTATTGGCAAGAAAATATGAAGAGGAAAAACAACAAAATGATGTAAACACAATAAAAGACAAACACAAGGACTAAAATGAAAAATTCACGAAAAATAGGGGAAAATCATGATTAAAAAATATTCAATGACTTCTATTCTAATGTTCAAATGATGGATCAAACGAAAATGTGGCACTGAGATGTGTGAAAAATACACTTTGATAATTTCCTAAAAACTTAGGGTCTAATGTGCAAAATTCATGTATATGTGCAAAAGTGATTAAAACATGAAAATAAAGATTAATTTACAATGCAAACATGATTTTTAAATGGAATCCATGACTAAGTGCAAAAATATGAAATGCAATGAGTGGAAAATATCAAAAATAAATGAGAAAAAATTAAAACCCTAAACGATGGATTTAAAATTAATTTAAGGATCTGGATGCAAATTTTATGTGTTCTGGTATTGTATGCTGTGAATACAGGGACTTATATGCAAGATTTTTGTGCTTGAATGTGATAAAAATTGAATTATTCACATGTTCAATGTAATTATGGATGACTTCAGGGCTATGGATGCAAAATTTACAAAGAAAACTCATTTTAAAGGATTCTGAGGACAAAATGCAAAAGCTTAGGAATTAAATGCAACAAAAACCTGATCTCAGGGGCTTAAGTGTGATTAAACATGCATGAGTAGAACTGAAAATGGATTAAACATTAAATAGGATAAAATATGCAATATTTACAATGCAATTTAAAGAAAGGAGAGTTCAGGGGCCAAAGAATAAATTCCTAGGACTTAATTGCAAAGAAAACATGAATGCAGGGATTTAATTGTGAAAAAACATATACTTACAGAACTAATAGTGAAATTAAAATGTAACAGGACAAAGCATGCAATATTTACAATAATAATAAAAGAAACTAAAGGTTATTTGAAACAGTAGGGACTTAAACATAAATAACTGGACTCAGATGTAATGAACAAGGACTCAAATGAAAACAATTTAAATCGGAGGGTCTTTTAAATAAAAAAACAAAAAACACTAATAGTCACCATCGGTGATTCGAAGATCGCCGACGGTGATGGCCTCGGAGGCTCATTTGAACCCCTCTCGGCGGATGATCGGAGATCAGAGGAGGGGGAAAGCTAGAGGAGGAGATGGGGAAGCAATCCGATGGCTCGGATCGAACCCCTGACGGCTGGAACACGCCGTCAATCCCCCCTATCGGCATTTTTCTACAGCGATGGGGACTTCCATAGCGACACATCCAGAGGCGGTGGCTTGGTGTGGAGGAGATCGGAGAGGCTCCTGTGTGGCACGGCGAGGCTGCGGGGCGGCACGGGCAAGGTTGGAACGGCCTGGGGCGCTTCCCCCTCAATGGGCTCTGCTTGGATGGACCGTCGACGTCGAGGAGGTGTTGTAGCGGTGGAGACCTGAGGATCTTCAGAGGGCCGTAGGGGAGCTTTCGGTGGCGGTGGTCGAGAGCTGGCGTGATCGGAGCATCCAAGGAGATTCCACGACTGAGGCGGTCAACGGCGGAGCAACGACGGTGTCTTCAGGCGCTTGAGGGCCCTCCCCTAAGTGAGAAGAACTCAGGGAGAAGGATGAGGAAGAAGGGAGGGAAGAAGGAAAGGCCTGTGGGGTCTTCCCTAGACCAAGAGATACGAGGCCTCGTCGGTGGTGGTGAACACACCACCGGAGGCGACGACGGACAAGGATGACCCCTCCGACGAATCGCAACTAAAACTCTAAGGAAGTCCTTTAGACCTAATAGGGGATGCTCTGGATGGAAGGAAAGGGGAAAGGGAGTACCTGGCTGCTGTTCTCTGGATGAGGCTCACCGACGATGCTCCTCTGGTGGTTGCTTTGGCAGAGATAGCTGGGGTTCTGGGTTGCGAAAAAGGGTTGAGGGAGGTGCTCTAAAGGTGGTGTATTTCTGGGGTCTCTTTGGTTCAAAAGGGAGGCTCAAACGGTAGTCCAAAGGTCGTCCAAGCTCTATGTCGGTGATGGGGCTTTATACTTCGGCGAGGCTTTCCAGGGCCATTGATACTCCTCCCTCCAGCGGATGAGCGTCGTTGGATCGGGCGTGATTTGGAGGAGATTGATCGGAGATTACGGGGCTCTGGGATATGCTCCAGATACTGCGGGATCTCACAGGAGATGGTGTTGGAAAATTCGGGGGTCGTCAGAATTATTTTTCTGGCTGTATAAGTTTTATGATTGATGAATGAATGGGTTTACTAGGTTTGGTGATTGGGCTAGATTTTTGGTCTTTTTTGTTTTATTTTTGTTTGGGATTTTTTAGGGATTTTAGGGTTTTGATTTTTAGGTTTTTAATTAGGGTTTTGTGATTTGAATTAAGTTTTTGATTTTGTGACATAGGGTTTAATTAATTGGTTTTATATTATTTTAGGGTTTTTGTTTTATTTTTGTTTTGGGATTTTTAGGGATTTTGGGGTTTTGATTTTTAGGTTTTTAATTAGGATTTTGAATTTAATTAGGTTTTTGGATTTTAATTAGGGTTTTTAGTTTAATTAGGGTTTTAATTTAGGGGTTTTAGATTTTGCTTAGAGTTTTTAGTTTAATTAGGGTTTTTGGATTTTAATTAGGGTTTTAAATTAGAGTTTTGGGTTTTAGATTTAGATTTTTGTGGTTTATTTTAGTGATTTTAATTTAGATTTCGGGTTTTACTTTTAAGTTTAATTTGGTGATTTAATTTGGGTTTCAATTTAAATTTTGATTTAATTGGCTTCTATGTGATTTAATTAAGGGTTTGATTTAGATTTTAATTTAATTGTTTTTTGCTTTACTTTTTTGTGGATTAGAGTTTATTTTTTAATTGGTTTTAATTTTTAATGGATTTTATCGAGTTTCACTTGATTTGGGCTTTCATTATGGTTTTGGGTTTAATTAGTTAGGATTTTTTGTTTTAATTAGGGTTTTTGGTTTAGTTAGGGTTTTGGATTTTAGTTAGTTAGGATTTTCAGTTTAATTATGGGTTTTGTGTTTTAATTAGGGTTTTGTGTTTAATTTAGGGGTTTTGGATTTTAATTTTGGTTTTAGGTCTTATTAATTAAGATTTTAAATGATTTAAATGGATTTTGACTTTAATTAGTGTTTACACTTAATTAATTGGATTTCAAGTTGGTTTAAGTGGATTTTATTCAATTTTGACTTTAATTAGGGTTTTCACTTGATTAATTTGATTTTAAGTAGATTTTATTTAATTTTGACTATAATTAGGGTTTTTGCTTTTTTAAATTTTAATTTTAAGTGTTTTAGAGTGGATTGTATTTAATTAGGGTTTTTGTTTGTTTAATTTGGATTTTAAGTATTTTAAATGAATGTTTTTTGGTTTTAATTCTTAATTATTGTTTTTTTGCTTTGATTAGGTTAGAGTGGACTTGTGGGCTTAGGTGGACTTGTGAGCTTAGCTTTTAGGTTTGAGAATTGGAGGTTTTGGTGATCGCAACCAGAGCATCTTTCCAAAGGAGCCTGCTGCCAAGTGATTTCAAAATCGGGGTGTCTACAGATGCCCTCCTTGAGCGAGGTCAAGGGAATCGAGACTGATGCTCAAAGTTGACAAGACACCCCACCTAAGTTCGTGAGAGAGTGGTATTTGTTGTGGGGCCGTGAGCCACTTATTCGGTGGATGTACCAAAAGTCATGACTTGTGGCCTATGCATAATGCTAATGTAAAGGATGACCCTAATGCTAGGTAATGCATGAGGGCGATGCTGATGATGAGTGGGTGGTTCAGCTCACGGAAGGGAGAGTGAGTGATTTCCCGACTCGTGCCAAGGGATGCCTGGACAAGGTTGTCGAGCTAGTTGCACGACAAGGGGAGACTTGGCAAATGACAGACCTTTTGGCCCGAGAGGATGCATGGCAAGATGTCATACTTGCCGACCGAGGGATAGACTGATGACAGATGTCAACCAGATAGTTTGGGGGTATCATCCCGCTCCTAACAGTGTGATGGTTATCAATTAGATAGTTAGCGCTATTAGCCCAATGGTGAGTCGATGGACTCATTGCCAGATATTTAGGGCTATCAGCTCAGTGATGAGTTGACAGACTCATTGCCGAATAGTTACAGCTATCAACTCGATGGTGAGTTGACAGACTCATTGCTTGATAGTTAAGGCTATCGGTGCGGTGATGAATTGACAGACTCACTGTCGGATAATTAGGGTTATCAGCCCAGGGGAAGACCAAGATTTGCCCATCTGGAGCGAACCTAGGATGGGACCATCTAGACCTTGTCTGGTCTAGAAGAGGATAGAAATGGCACTTGTTTGACTTGAACAAGTCCCAACTAGATAGATTGAATTCCGCCCCAACTGGTATAGAAACCTAGGATGGCTTCGTTTGTCCAGGTCTGGGCAACAAAACGATATTCCTGACTGTTAGCTGGGTAGATCACAACGCCAAGTCGGTAGGTAGAAACAGGGCAGCAGTTTGAAGCAGCTGAACACACGTTATTGCAATGGCGATACCTTGTCAATCACAATCATCCAAACAAGCTGGCAAATGTGTCCCAATGAATTTACTATAGTAGTCAAATATAATGATGTGATTACACTTATTTTCAGTCTGTAGTGAACAAGTAGCATAAAGTGTCAAAAGTCTGCATCATCCCTGTACCTCTTAGAGCCTCTTTCTTTTGGAAACAGTGTTGGACTTGGAATTGCTCCGTAGATTGGCTAGGTTTCCTCCACTTCGGCTTCATAGTCAGTTGAACAATCCTTCCTTTCTATAACTATATGGTTTCTTGATCGGATGGAGCTGGTTAGTAGGTGTGATACTTCCTTTGTTGCTGCGTAAGAACTCAGGGGGTACTCCTGGAATCGAGTTGGCATCGGTCCTTAAGCAACAGAGTCTTATCGGTAACCGAATTGCCGCATCACGTGGATAGGATGATATTTGACACCACCGGTCAGTCTGGGAGGATGATAAGCTTCATGTCGGTATCATTGAAGAAAGCTTCAAAGTTGTGACTTGCTGAAGGAATGATGCGCTAGGTCACCTTGTCTTCCGTCAACCTCTCCAGTCGCTCATACTCCTTGCGAACTGATGTGAGTGTACGAGCGTGACCACTTTGGCAATAAGACTCAAAGGCTGATCGTTTAGGGCGTAAGACCTCTACACCCAGATGAGCAGCCAACCATACCTGTACAAAGGCTCCACAACCATAGAAATGTCGACGCCATCGTAGTGATCGGTCTAGGGCTCGATAAGTCTCTGCCAGAATAACAGGGGCTAGGTCTATCTAGCAGGTTAACACTGCCAAAGTAATCTCTGCGACCTCGATGTTCACGACTGTCCGGCCATAGCTAAACACCAGATCACCTAAAAAGCAGACGACGAAACCTCTCAGCCCCAGCTCATCGCCCACGGAGGTGCGTATCTTGGCTATCTTGTCAAAGTAAGTCAGTTGTAACATAGGAGATTGCCCATCGGTACAGATTAGTTGATGACCACAATCCCTAGTCGACAAGCCAGTTAGTTCACTCAGCACAGAAGAGTATCTGTCTCACCACATAAATACAGTGGGCCTAAGGAACTTTGGCAAACAGCACACCTGACGAACTTCTCCCAAGGTAGGGGTCAGCTCAATTCTTCCGAAGCGGATTTTGTGTTTTGCAGGCTTCCAGAACCGAGCGACTACACATAAGAAGTAACGAGAGACGTCCACATTTGCAATGTTTAAGAATTTTGAGAAGATTCCCTAAGCCCGTAGCATGTCATGATCATCATTTGTTAACTTTCTGATCCATGTTCGGAGGACATCTGAGCAACTCACTAGTACGACCATCATAGGGAAGCCCATGACCAATAGGAGAGCCCCGGTTTTTCTTGATTCAAGTCTATAGAACATTATTAAAAGAATATTCAAAATGACAAATCACTTTGTTCCACGCACACAATATTTCATACAGGCCAATGCATATAGAAAAGTCATAAATTGCTGTGAAATGCTGAGTCATATGCTAGTAGCCACTCTGAAACTGTGCAAAGGAGACTGCTAGATAAAGCTATCATGCTCGCTACTTGAGTAAGTGAGGTTACTTGCCTAGTGATGAGTTGACAGACTTATCGCCGGATAGTTAAGGTTATCAGCCCTGTGATGAGTTGACGGACTCATTGTCGGATAGTTAGGGTTATCAGCCCAAGGATAAGGGTTGGTCCTTGGATGCAAGAAACCAAAAGGTCGGAACTCCTTCGGTCTTAGAGGAGTCACGAGGGAAAGGAATGATGGCTGTTCCTAGGATACATGGAAGTAGCAACTCGAATCTCCTCCGGACATAGAGGAGTCACGAGAGAAAAGGACAAAGGCTATTGCTAGGACACAAGGGAACAGCGACTCGGATCTCCTTCGGACTTAGAGGAGTCACGAGGGAAAGGACAAATGTTGTCCTAGGACACAAGGAACCAGCGACTTAGATCTTCACCTGACTTAGCGGAGTCCCGAGAGAAGGATAAAGGTTGTTCTTAGGACACAAGAAAACAGCGACTCGGATCTCCTCTGGACTTAGAGGAGTGGCAAGAAGAGGATAAATGCTGGTCCTAGGACACAAGGAACCAGCGACCCGGATCTCCTCCAGACTTAAAGGAGTCACAAGAAAAGGATAAATGCTGGTCCTAGGACATAAGGAGCCAGTGACTCGGATCTCCTCTGGACTTAGAGGAGTTGCAAGAAAAAGGGCAAAGGCTGTTCCTAGGACACAAGCAAACAACGACTCAGATCTCCTTCGAACTTAGAGGAGTTGCAAGAAAGGACAAATGCTGGTCCTAGGACGCAAGGAACCAGCGACTCGGATCTCTATTGGGATCAGAGGAGTCACGAGGAAAGGATAAAGGTTGTTCCTAGGATACTAGGAAATAGCGACTCGGATCTCCTTCGGACTTAGAGGAGTCACGAGAAAAAAGGGCAAAGACTTTTCCTAGGACACAAGGAACCAGTGACTCAGATCTCCTCTAGACGTAAAGGAGTCACGAGAAAAAGGGCAAAGATTGTACCTAGGACACAAGAAAACAGTGACTCGGATCACCTCTAGACTTAAAGGAGTCACGAGATAAAAGGGCAAAGGTTGTTCCTAGGACACAAGGAAACAGTGACTCGGATCTCCTCTAGACTTGAGGAGTCGCGAGAAAAAAGGGCAAAGGTTGTTCCTAGGGCACAAGGACACAAAGACTCGGATCTCCTTTGGACTTAAAGGAGTCGCGTGAAAAATGGGTAAAAGCTGTTCCTAGGACACAAGGAAACAACGACTCGGATCTCCTCTAGATTTAGAGGAGTCGCGAGAAAAGAACAAATGCTGGTCTTAGGACACAAGGAACCAGCGACTCGGATCTCTACTAAGATCAGAGGAGTCACGAGAAAAGGATAAAGGTTGTTCCTAGGACACTAGGGAACAACCACTCGGATCTCCTCCGGACTTAGAAAAGTCGTGAGATAAAAGAGCAAAGGCTGTTCCTAGGACACAAGGAAACAGTGACTCAGATCTCTCCCAGACTTAAAGGAGTCGTGAGAAAAGGACAAATGCAGGTCCTAGGACACAAGGAACCTGCGACTCGGATCTCCACTGGGATCAGAGGAGTCACGAGGAAAGGATAAAGGTTGTTCCTAAGACACTAGGAAACAGCGACTCGAATCTCCTCTAGGATCAGAGGAGTCACGAGGAAAAGAAAAAGGCTGTTCCTAGGACATTAGGAAACAACGACTCAGATCTCCTCCGGACTTAAAGGAGTCACGAGTGAAAGGGATAAATGTTGACCCTAGGACACAAGGAACCAACAACTCAGATCTCCACTGGGATAAGAGGAGTCACGAGTAAAGGGGATAAATGCTGGCCCTAGGACACAAGGAACCAGTGACTTAGATCTCCTTTTGGTTCAGAGGAATCACAAGGAAAGGGATAAATGTTGGCCCTAGGGCACAAGAAACCAGCGACTTGAATCCCCTCCGGACTTAAAGGAGTCGTGAGGAAAGGATAAGGATAAATGTTGGTCCTAAGACACAAGGAACCAGTTACTCGGATCTCCTCTGAACTTAGAGGAGTCACAAGAAAAGGACAAAGGTTGTATGCAACTTGCTTACTAGCTAGGAGGTTTGTTCTTGTCAGTAGCTTGCTTGCTTCATTGTGTGACTGCTCTGCCTGTTCACTTGATGCTATTGGTGCTGTAGGATAATGGTCGATCTAGATAAATCATTGCTTAGATTCTGCACTAATGCAAGAGGCTTGGCTAGATAAGGGTTTACGAGGGCGTTGTTTCCTCCTCGAATAAGACAGACTTGCTGGATGGTTTCTGACAATTCCCTAGGTTCACTGTTGTGTCACTGATTGACTTCTTGAGAGTTTGACTTCGACACTGGACTGTCGACTGTGCTCTCGCCTGTTGACTAGGAGAGTACTGACATTCCAACTTTGCTCTAATCTTAGAGGCTTATGGCTGTTGTTGTCCTCGTTTCTGCGCTCGAGCTATGGAGCAGACAACATGTTCTGGAAGAAGATATTGTCCCAAGAAGGGTCAACCAACTGGAAAACTGACATGCCCCTAGTTAACGGGAAAGGTTATCATCATAAAGGCAGTTGACATGCTCCTGGCGTACAGTATTCTTAGCCAGGACTTTGGCCAAGGAGTAGCAGACATGCCCCTAGTTTAGGACCCAGCGAGACCTTGCAAAGTGGACAAACGAGAATGCATGTAGGAATGATGGTGTTATGTTGTATCATCCCTCAGGATTTGGAATGCTAATGATGCCTGCTATGAGAAGAGGGGAAGACCTTGATTCATAAGACACTACCGGACTTCTAGGTTGTTGGTGGCTCTCCAGAATAGATGATTTAGTAGGTTAGGCTCCATGCCAAACTCTTGGAAACTTAGACCTACTTTTTTGACTTTTGGCTTATTTCTTTTCTCCCTCTTAGGCTTGTAGGCTCGCTCTAACCCTTGCTTGGGGGTAATGGGCATTTGGATTTGGAGGGGGCTGCTGGGATTGTATGCTAGGGGTGGCTAGTCCTTTTGGTTGCTTGGATTTTTTATGGATGCTTGCTTCGACTCCTTCCCAAGATATACGATAGGGGTAGAGTTTGCCTACTTGCCTCTTTCTTTCAGGGCTTGCTTCTGTCTTCAACTTCTATCTCCTTTTTCTTTTGTGCCCTTGTGGATATATATATTTTTATTTTGGCTCACACTCATGCTCGCTACTAACATTTTATCTCCCTTTGGAGGTGTAAGTCCCCATGGGAGTTTGGACATTTCACCTAACCATGGTTGGGTGGTGGCTCCCTCTCTCACTAGAGTGTCTAGGTAGTGTCAACTGAAGAGGTATAGGCCCTTCTCAAGCAGGCTAGCTATTCCAATTTTCGTCATCGAGATGTGATGTTTATGCTTTTATGCATGGATGCATGCAGTTATTGATGTGCTTACATTGCTGATATGCACGAAAGTAAAAGTGCGAATGCTGTGGATTAGATGCACTTGCATTGCCTGTTATTTTAAAAATATGCATGCATGATGGAGTAATGAATGATGCATGATGCGCCATAGGATACTTTGCAAGGCAAGGATACACGTCTTCCACTTATTGGTAGTACTTCTTTAGATAGCATGTGTTGACTAGGTCAGGTAGCTCGATGCTGTCCATGTCTTCTAGGATTGCTGCACTTCCTGAATAAACTTGCTTGATGATGTAGGGACCATGCCAGTTAGGTTGGAATTTGGCTCGACAATCAAGGAGATGTATGGCCCGTAAAACTAGATTGCCAAGTGCGAAGCTCCTCGGTCAAACTCTTTTTTGATAGGATCTTGCCATTCTCGCTTGGTAGCAGCGGGCATTGTACACGGCTTGTAGTCTACACTCGTCGATAAAATTTAGCTGGATGTATCTATCCTCGACCCATTCGACTTCTTCTAGCTCAGCCTCCCTTAAAATTCTGAGTGATGGGATCTCTACGTCAACTGGTAGGACTGCTTCCATGCCGTACACCAATGAGCAAGGTGTTGCTCCTATTGATGTTCGGACTGAAGTACTGTAAGCCCATAATGCATAGGGAAGCCTTTCGTGCCAATCGTTATGTCTCGGCGCTCTTCTTCAGGATCTTGATTAAGTTCTTATTTGCTGACTCCACGGCATCATTCATCTGTGGGCAGTGTGACCATGCCGGTGGAACCTTAGCACGACTCTCCTACTACTTCGTGTGCGGAAACACACGAGGAGATCCGATACGGTCACGACAAAAATGGTGAATCCGAAAGAAGAGATAAGACTCAGAAATACCATGGGAAAACAAAAAGGATAAGGAAAGGAGTCGCTGCCTAGTCTTTTAATGGAAAGATGAGGAAAACCAAAACACAAGAAAATCACGAAACAAAACAAAATGCAGAATGCATGTGTGATCCGTGCCTAATGAATAATGCAAGATGAATGCGGGCCAGAGAAAGGATAAGGATTCTGGTTACACATGGGGAAGGGGTTAGGCACTCCTATGCGCTCGAGAAAACTTGGTCTTTCTAGGTTTCCTACTGTCAATGGTCTGCTAAATGTATGCTTGCTTATTTTATATGCTCATGCATGAAGATGATTGAAAACTTGCCAAATCAAAGTAAGAAGTGAAATAAAAGGAGGAAGTTAATCTGAGGGACAAATGTAGGCATTGAGAATGCCGCTTTACAGTACGCCCTTGGACGATGAGGAAAATTGTGAAAATCGTGAAATTCTCGGAAAGCGTCTCGCAAAACAGCGGAAATTGGGGATAAATCCGAGAAAATCAACAAGGGGAAAATAATCCTCATTTCGAGACCATGTCGGCTTTGACAAGCCTTTTACTGTACACCCTCAAGCGATAGAAAACCAAAACAAGTCAAAACCACGAAAAATCCGAAAAGCAAGGAGAAAACCAAGCCAAAATCAAGCTAGGAAAACGTGCGCAAAACCAGGAAGAAAAGACAAGAAAATCCGTGCAAAAGGCTGTGAAAGGCCATGCAAAATGCAAGTGTGATGCAAATATGAAAAATGCAGGGGGTTTTGTGCAAAAAGCCCAAATTCCAAGGAAAACTGAAGTTCGGAAGCCCAAATCATCGAAAATACATAGGAAAACCCATTCTAAGCAATTATGAGGAAATCTGGGGTCAAATGTGCATCCCTAGTCAAAATGAAGTTCTTTAGGGGTCAGAATGCAATTTTACCACCTAAACATGCATTTAAAACAATTTTGCATAAAATTAGGGTAAAAATGCAAGACAAATGTCTTAGAAATGATACAGGAAGTTTCTGGGGCAAAATGGTCATTTTACCCATGAAAATAGGTAATCAGAGTAAAATCAATGAAGTACAGGGGCTAAACTTCAAATTGCCCAATAGAAACATGCATTCAGAAGAATTTCAGTAAAGTTTGAGGGCTAAAGTGCAATTTACCCTGAGGAAACATGCTTCAGAAAAGTTTTAAAAACAAGTTTAGGGGTTTAAATGCAAATAAACAAAAGAGACGAACATTCTGGAAAGTTTCAATAAAGTCTAGGGGTCTAAATACAAATTAACCAGCAAAAACATGCATCCAGAATGATTTTAGAAGAATGCAGGGGCTTACTTGCAAATAAACCATCAAAAATGAGCATTCAGAAACATTTTGAGAAGTATGAGGGCTAATATGCAATTTTCACAAAGAAAATAAATTGTCAGAAACATTCTAAGGAAATCCAGGGTCTTTTATGCAATTTGTCTGAAACAAAATACATTTTATAAACTGTGGAGGGCTTTTGCTAAAGTTTTAAACTTAGAAAACATTATTTTAAATGTTCAGGGTAAAACATGTAATATTTTCAGTTAAAACTTTACTCGAAATATTTAAGGAAAAATGATGAAAGGATCTAAATGTAATAAAATAACCTAGAAGTAATGCCAGAAGGACCTAAATGCAAGAAGAGTAAAACACTCCTGAATTTTACTTAAAAAAAGTTTTTAAAGAAATAAAAAAAGGAAACGACGGCACCGGCGGTGGAGCTCCGCCGCTGACGACCGTCAGAGGAAGCTAGAGGGGGCCTCCAGTGGTCTGATCTTATATCAGACCCCACCGGAAGCAAGGAGGGGAAGAAGGAGGGAGATCGGCCGGAGCCGATGCGCGATCGGACGGCTGGAGAGGCCTCCCCACTCCCTCTGCCATCGAGGGACTCCGGCAACGGCACCGAGGAACAAAGAGAACTCTGGAGGCGGAAGATTGGCTGTCTAGGGCTCCTGGTGGCTGCAGGATGCCTCAGGGCTTCTTCCGAAGCGGCGTGGAGGCTGGCGAAGTGAGGTGGTGACCTGGTCGTCGCCGTTGTGGCTTCCTCCGGCGAGCAGTGTTGCTAGGACGCTTCAGCGGTCGAGGCGCGGATCCAGAGGTTTGGGACGTGCCATGGATGGTTCATGGACTGCTGGCGGGGCGCAGAGCAGCGGGAGGCTAGCGGTCTTCCGTCGGAACGGTCGTCTTCTCCGGCGATGGCTGGATGGGCGCGTTCTCTGGCGAGCTGGTGCAGGCTTCTCGAAGCAGCGGAGCAGCAATGTAGATGGCGGAGGAGCACTGGAGTGGCCAGAGGTGGAGAGAGGTCTCGGGTGTCCAGGCGACTTCCTAGATTACCCCCCCCCCCCACCTCAGTCGCCGGAGTATGGCAACGGCGGGGCACGGCGGAACGTCGTAGGCCATGGGATCTCTCTAGATCCCTTGGAAACACCCCAGAAAGAGAGAGGAAGGCTAGAGAAGCAAAAACTCAGACAATTAAGAGGGGTCAGTTGGTACACCTGAACGGAGACGACTTGCCAGAACTCTGGAAGCGACTGGTCTCCTCCTCCACGACGGCTCTGGCTCCGCCCTTCTCCTTCTCGCTCTCAATTCTCAACTCTCGGGTGCTCAAGGTCTCCGGGTGTCTGTCGTGTGTGTGGCGTTTTTTCCAATTCTCACCCATCCTCCTCCTTATATAGGCTGTTGGAACCCAACAAAATTATCTGGCTAGGCGCGCGACACACAACAGAACGGATAACCAACTTCGACCGTCGTTATGACAGCTCAGCAGACAGCGAATGACTGTCCCCCACACACTCCATTCTGTCCCCTTTATTGTCGTCAAGGATCGACGGCGATCCAAGCTCCTCCGGCGACGGCTGATCCAACGGCTGAGGGAGTTCTGATTTGCTGGCTGGATCGACGGTGAGATGATGAGCTCAGTACGGAGGTGGGTTCAGGCTGATTTCATGTGGAACCTGGTGAAGGAAAATGGGTTTAGTGAAGATGGCTATATGATTTTGGCAAAGTTTGATTAAATTAAATGTTGGGTTGAAGGAAAATACTGAATTGTTGATCTTTATGGGCTTTGGGCTTAATGGGCCCATGTGGGCCTTCATGGGCCCAATTGGGCTTCCATGAATGAAATGGGCCTTGGTTAGGTTAGAGGTCAGCCACCACATCCCCATCCTGCAAAAATCAGAAAATTGGGGTGTCTACAGATGCCCCTCCCCGAGCGAGGTCAGAGGATGAGTAGAACAGAGACCGATGCTTAGGGTTGACAAAGACACCCCACGTGAAACCACAAGCAAAAGTCAACCATCGACAATTAGCCACTAGTCAGGGAATATACCAGAGATCCACACCAGAGGTCCTGCCGCCACAGTCAAGGCCAAATAGATGAGTTGAAACAAAGTACTGACAAGCTGACGACCAATCAGCTCCTAAGAGACATGACTGGTTATCGCACTTGTCAGGAGAAGCGCCAGATAGGACTCACGGTGTCTGCCGACCGGGAAGTGACTGATCACGGAAGTCATCCGGGCAGTTCGGTCTACCAGCCCAAAGGGGAAACACTGTCTGTTCAGATTCCACTCCTTTGGAGTGGGACCCAAAACAAACAGGGGGACACCATTGATACTACACTCTTCGAGTGTGGATCAAATGAGGCAAGGTAGGCTTCGGACCTAACGACCAAGAGGGGCACAATTGATAAGTTTCAGACTTATCGACCAAAAAGGGGGGCAATGATAAGTTTTGGACTTATCGACCAAAGGGAGAAATGATAAGTTTCAGACCTATCGACCAACAGGGACAATGATAAGTTTCGGACATATCGACCAATAGGGACAATGATAAGTTTTGGACATATCGACCAGCAGGGACAATGATAAGTTTCGGACTTATCGACCAGTAGGGACAATGATAAGTTTCGGACTTATCGACCAACAGGGACAGTGACAAGTTTCGGACTTATCGACCAACAGGAGACAATGATAAGTTTAAGACTTATCGACCAACAGGGAGACAATGATAAGTTTCGGACTTATCGACCAACAGGGACAATTATAATTTTCGGACTTATCGACCAACAGGGACATTGATAAGTGTCGGACTTATCGACCAACAAGGACAATGATAAGTTTCAGACTTATCGACCAACAGGGACAGTAATAAGTTTCGGACTTATCGACCAACAGGGACAATGATAAGTTTCGGACTTATCGACCAACAGGGACAATGATAAGTTTCGGACTTATCGACCAAAAAAGGACAATGATAGGTTTCGAACTTATCGACCAACAAGAGACAATGATAAGTTTCAGACTTATCGACCAACAGGGATAATGATAAGTTTCAAACTTATCGACCAACAAGGACAATGATAAGTTTCAGACTTATCGACCAACAGGGACAGTGATAAGTTTCGGACTTATTTTCCAAAAAAGGTGCAGTGATAAGTTTCAGACTTATCAACCAACAGGGACAGTGATAAGTTTCGGACTTATCGACCAACATGGACAATGATAAGTTTCGGACTTATCGACAAATAGGGACAGTGATAAGTTTTGGACTTATCGACCAATAGGGACAATGATATGTTTCGGACTTATCGACCAACAGGAGACAATGATAAGTTTCAGACTTATCGACCAACAGGGAAATGATAAGTTTCGGACTTATCGACCAACAGGAACAATGATAAGTTTCGGACTTACGGACCAACAGGAGACAATGATAAGTTTCGGACTTATCGACCAACAGGGACAATGATAAGTTTCGGACTTATCGACCAGCAGGGACAGTGATAAGTTTCGAACTTATCGACCAGCAGGAACAGTGATAAGTTTCGGACTTATCGACCAGTAGGGACAGTGATAAGTTTCGGACTTATCGACCAACAGGGACAGTGATAAGTTTCGGACTTATCGACCAACAGGGACAGTGATAAGTTTCGGACTTATCGACCAATAGGGACAGTGATAAGTTTCGGACTTATCGACCAACAGGGACAGTGATAAGTTTCGGACTTATCGACCAACAGCGACAATGATAAGTTTCGGACTTATCGACCAACAAGGACAAATTGCTCCACTATCTTAGAGTGGAGCCAGGGAGAATGGTAAGATTCAGACTTACCGACCAAAGGGAGAAAGACTGGTAAGTTTTGGACTTACCGACCAGAGGAAAACTGGTAAGATTCAGACTTATCGACCAAAGGGAGAAAGATTGGTAAGTTTCAAACTTACCGACCAGAGGGAAAATGGTAAGATTCAGACTTACCGACCAAAGGGAGAAAGACTGGTAAGTTTCAGACTTACCGACCAGAGGGAAAATGGTATGTTTTGGACTTACCGACCAATGAGAGAAAGACTGATAAGTTTCAGACTTACCAACTAGAGGGAAAATCTGCCCTATTTGGCGAAGAAGCAGTGAAAACTTCAATCATCCAGGTTGGGGCAACAAAACAAAATACTCGACTATTATCTGGGTGACCCTAGTGCCTAGCCGGCAGGCAAAAGTAGGTAAACTCCTGCATCAGTCACACACATGTAGTCAAGGTGGCGATTTCCATTCCGCATCAATCATGATCGATCAACAGACTGGCTAGAGATGTTCTGTTGTATTTATTATCACAGTCAAATGAGTGTTTACATGTACTGCAACCTGTAAGAACCAGCAACAAGATGCACATGTTAAAAATCTTCGTCATCTCTGGATGGAGCCCGAGGCTTTGGTAAAGAGTGTTCGACTCGAAGCGGCACTGCAGATTGGCCAAGTTTCCTCGACTTCGGCTTCATAGTCTGCTGTGCAACTTCTCACTTCTATGGCTGGGAGATCTTTTGAGCGTACAGAGCGACTGAGCAGGTGAGATAGTTCTCTTGTCAGAGTGTAAGAGCTCAGGGGGTATTCTTTGAATCGTGCTGACATATGCCCCTGGGCCAAAGAATCCTGCCGCATCACACGGATTAAGTGATACTCCACTCCACCAGTCAACCCCGGCAGGACGATAAGCCGCATGTCTGTTGTATTGAAGAACGCTTCAAAGTTGCAAGAAGCTGATGGAATAATGTGCCATATGATCTTCTGTTCTATCAGGCTTTGTAATCGCTCGTACTCCTTCTGAACTGAGGTGAACGTGCGCACATGGCCACTTTGGTAGTAGGAATCAAAGGCGGCTCACTGTCTCCCAAAGCAGAACACGTGATGATCAGGTTTCCAGAACCGGGTAGCCGCACACAGAAAGTATCGGGAAACCTCCACTTTTGCGATGTCCAGAAGCTTTGTAGAGATTCCCCAAATGCGCAACTTGTCACGGTCACTTTCAGTTAACTATTTGATCCAAGCTTGGAGAACATCTTAGCACTGTGCAGACACAACCATTATGGGGTACACCATGATCTGAAAGGCACCTCGGCTTTCCTAGCTCGAGACTCTCTTGAAGGGTAGACGATCTTCGAATAGGGAGTTGAAAAGTCCAAATAAAGTGTGAAACCCTAAGAGAAGGTCCTGGTTACCAACTGGTTCTAACCAAGCAGCGAGATAAGGACAACAGACTGGGATCGTTCGACTGTGCCCTCCGGTCGATCACTGGGGAGCTTCGATCTATAAAGCAGCCGACATGCCCCTGGTCGAGCATTGGCCCAGAGTGTATGACCATAAGACAACTGACATGCCCCTGGTTGAAGATTCTAGTTCGGTTACATTGTAAGTTGGTGTTCTTTACATGACTTTTGACCAAAGAGCAGCTGACATGCCCCTAGTTGAAGTCTCTGGTTCAATTTCACAACTAGTCTTTTGTATGTGACCTCTGACCAAAGAGCAGCTGACATGCCCCTTGTCGAAATGGATCAAAGCGTCTAACCCATAGGACAGTTGACATGCCCTTGGTCAAGTACTGGCTCAATGTGGCCAACCATAGGACAGCTGACATGCCCTTAGTTGACACAGAAGACTTTTAACCAATCAGAGCGGCTTTCATGCCCTTGGTCAAGTACTGGCTCAATGTGGCCAACCATAGGACAACTGACATGCCCCTGGTTGACACAAATGGTCCCAAACCAACTAGAGCAGCTTACATGCCCCTGGTTTAGGTGATGTTCTCTTGATTCTCTTGAATTGAAAGATGTTGTCGCATTCAAGACAAGAGAGCCAAGTGACACTCCACGACGTTTATTAGGATGATGTTTGCAGGAAGAAATGTATGCATGCTAAATGATTTCTTGGATCTTATTGGTGCCCTCAGCATTGGAATGGCTATTGCCAAGTACAAAGGGAATGGCAACTCGAGACCTCATGAGACTCTATCGAAGCCCCTAGTTGTTGGGTGACTCTCTGGAAACGGGTCACTGTGTTTTGGACTCCATTCCAAACCCCACTGGACCATACCCCTACTTTTTATTTTAATTATTCTTTATTCTCTCCCTCATAGGCATGTGGGTTCACCCTATCCTTGGCTTGGAGGTAATAGGTACCTGGTCGATGGTGGGGAGCTGCTGCTTGTTTAAAGGGGTGGCTAGGCCCTTTTGGGCATTTCTCCTAGGTATTCACTCCAACTCCTCTCCAAGATAAACTTGAGGGACAGGGTTACCCGACACGCCTCTCTCTTTAGGGTGGACTTCTATCTGCGACTTCTGTCCTCTTATTATTATTATTTTTATGCCCTTTCACAGATATTTTATTTTTTATACTTCTCACGCTCTCATTCTCACCCCTAACATTTTGTCTCACTCTCAGAGGTGTAGGGTCCCTGAGGAGCTTGGATATTTCGCCCAATTCACAATGAAAGGTGGCTCCCTCACTCTCTAGGTTCCTGAATAGTATCTGTAGACACTCCAATTTTCTGATTTTGCAGGATGGAAATGTGACGGCTGAGCTCAAACCCCTAAGGCCATTTAATTCATGGAGACCCAATTGGGCCCATAAAATCCCACTTAGGCCCATTAAACCTCGGTTGAGCCCATTTTGGCCCACAAGACTATCTTAGGCCTATTTGACTTCATAGAAGCTCATTTAGCCCAGTTAGCCCATTTGGACCCATTTAGCCCTAATTGGGCCCACAAGGCCCACATAGGTCCATTAAACACAATCTGAGTCCATTTTGGCCCATCAAACCTATTTAGGCCCATTTAAGCCCAATTAGCCCATTTTAGGCCTATTTGATTTCATGGAAGCTCTTTCAGTCTATTTGGGCCCATTTAGCCGATGTGGGCCCACATAGGCCCATGAAGCCCATGAAGTCTACAATAACACAGTCCACACTTTCTTCTTCTCTCTTAAATCAACATTTCATTTCTCTCCATATTATTTCCCAAAATTCTCAACTAAATTCTCAAAAATCACAAAATCTTACCAAAGAACAAAAACACCACTGAACCCATTGTTTCCTCACTTGATCAGCCCGAATGCAATCCAATTCACCTTTTCACTGAGCCTAGCACCACACCATCAATCCAGCCAGCACAAATCAGAGCTCCCTCAATCGTCGGATAGCTCACTGGAGAAGCTAAGATCGCCGTCCATCTCTGTCGGTGAGCAAGGGAGTAGATCGAAGCGCATGGGGGACAGCCGTTCATTGTCTGTTGAGCTGGCATAACAGCGGTCGGAGGTGGTTATGCCAGCTAGTTGTGTGTCGCGCGCCCTTCCAGAATTTTCTGTTGGGTCTTCGATCACCTATATAAGGAGGAGAGCTCGCGGCAGAGGACGGAACACACAGACCTTGAGAGCACTTGAGAGTGGAGAATTGAGTGTGAGGAAGAGGAGAGCGGAGCTAAAGCCATCGTAGAGGGGGAGATCAGTCGTTTCAGAGCTTCGGCGAGCCACCTCCGTTCAGGTATACCCACTAACTTTCTCTCTTTTTTTTCTTTTTGTATTGTAGTCTACCTGCCCTCCTCTCTCTTTCTTGAGCGGTTCCAAGGGATCCAGAGCGATCCCTTGGCTTCTGGAGCTCCTCCGTGCCCCACCGTCGCCGTTTTCCGGTGACACAGGTTGGGGGGGCGCAATCCAGGACGCGTCCTGGACCCCCGAGTCCTCCCTCCTCCTTTAGTCGTCCCCGAGCTCTCTAGCCCCTTGGATCACCGCTTCGTTGCTCCAGAAGCCCACGCACTGCTCGTTGGAGAATCGCCTGGACCCTGCCGTCGTCGGAGAAGACGACAGGGACCAGACGCTGTCCATGCGCCTCAACCCTTCCCGCTCCACTCCGAGCCTCCAAAATCGTTCCACATCCTCCCGCGAGTGCTCCAGAGCCATTAGCCAACTGCATCAAGCCTCGGGGAGCCTTCTCAGCCAAGCTCACCGGAGTCTGCAACGTCGATAGTGAGGTTGATCAGGGAAGTCAACCGTGCCTCCCTCCTCGTGCCCAAGGCTTCAGGAGTCCTCCGCCGCTCCTCCTCAACCTTCCAGAGGGCAAGGATCACCGCGCTGCAGCTCCGCAGCTCCAGTCGCCCCGTCACCGTCGCCGGGGTTCTTCAACGGTGAGCAAGGTAGGGGAAGCTGTCTAGCCGTCAAGACCTAGATCCAAACCGTTAGATCTTCTCCTCTCTTCTCCTTCTTGCTTCTTGTGGAATCTGATCTAAGAGCAGGCCACGAGAGGGCCTTGGTTGACTCCTCCGATGGTCGTCGGCGACCGTCGTTTCTTTTTTTCATTTTAAAAACTTTTTAAAACATTTATTTGAATAAAATTAGGAGTTTATGTTTTTCTTGCAAATAGGACCTTCTGGAATTACTTTTTGGTCCTTTTATTGCATATAGGTCCTACAATCATTTTTCTAAAATGTTTCGAATAAAGTTTTAACTGAAAATATTACATGTTTTACCCTGAACATTTAAAGTAATGTTTTCTGAGTTTAAAACTTTAAT
>JAMKQA010013587.1:0-38268 GCA_024699735.1 Posidonia australis
TTACTATATGCCTAAATGCAAGCTAAGATGCAGGAAAACTGCTAAAAACAGAGGATGTGCCTTCCTAATGCATCAAGGAAGAAAATCTGATGAAAACCCAGAAGCAAATCAGGTCGAGAGAGCAAGCAAAAGACATGAAAAAACATGTTGTGTGCTACTGAAAATAGGCCACTGTGCCTGTTTGGTGTGCCAGACTGGTGCGTCAGTCTGGAGCGCCACCTATGTGCGTCTAGGTGGGCCAGGAATGTATGCAGAGGCAAAATATGAAGCCAGGTTAAGCGAAACATCTGAGGATGCACTCTGGAGAAGCATGCAACAGAAATCATTCTGGAAAACTCAAAAAAACATGTTTTAAACATGTAAATGCAAATGCGATGATCTTGAGCTCAAAGGCCTGAAGCCTCACACAAGATCCCAATCTATGTGAACTAGATGCAGGAAGCAATGATCCAGCCCAGCCTCTGGATCATGGACTGATACACATGATTCTCACAAGGGAGTAAAGTGCAATCAGTCTACCAGATTCAGCCTGGAGCTGAATAACAAAGCAGAAAAAGTAAATGGAAAATAGTTTTGATTGAAAGCTGAAAACATGCTAGAGGCATCTTGGCAAACCAGAGAATCAGTCCGAGAGAAACAAGCTCAAAACTCTGCGATAAAGCCATGCAAGTATGATGCTAATGCAAGTGCACTAATCTCTGACCAGTCTGGCGCGCCTGCTGAGTGCATCAGATCCATGCGCGGGCTAGGTGCGACAGGAATATGTGCCCCAGGGATTCTGGATTAGACTGTGACCCGATCCAGAATCCACCCAGCAGAGATACCAGGAGGATTTATGCAAGTGCTAAAAGGCTCATGCCATGATAAAAACTGGGAAACATGCTGCTAGTGCATAGGGTCAAGAATCACCATGAAAACAAAACATTTGAAACAAAGGCAAGTGAATGGGTTCATGCATAAAAATGTGTAAAACACTTAAGAACAAGTGTGATCTGGATGAAACGAATCAAAACATGTGTAAATGTTGATCAAATGTGCATGCTTCTACGTGCAAGAGCATACATGGTGCATGGTGAAAAATATTAAACATGGAACAACAACACGTGTAGATTACATGCTAGAAGTGCAAACGTAGATTTGCATGGAGATTATTTGCATAGAAAGAACAAGCATGATATCATGAAAAACATCCTAAACATAAAACAGATCATTCATAGAGTTTTAAGCATGCTTTATTCAGCTCTAAAATGCCATTTAGAAATTAAAAAGGGGAGGTAGAATGCCTACCTCACGATGTGTTCCTTATTTGCGATATTAGAGATAAGAAAACCTTTGTTGCTTTGGAAGGCTCTAGGATGCAAGGAGATGCCCCAGGGAATGAAAATAGGCTGCTGGACTGGAGGAGAAGCTCGTGCAAAGGTCAGGTTTTAGAGTAGAAAATGGCTGGGTGCAGGGATTTCTACTCAGGATTCTCAATTCTCAGGATTTCATCCTCCCCAAAAAGGTGCCTATGGGGGTCCTTTTATAGGGAGCTCTCAGGGATGAGTTACGAGTATAAGGAGGGTCTCGCAGACAAAGAGCCTGGAATATTCCACGGCACATTTGCTGCTGGAAGTAACAACCAAAGAAGGTGGAAAGCCAACAGCCGCAGCCTTGTGCGCCTGGAATGTGCGTTGGCTAAGTGCACCACCGATGTGTGCTAGGGAAGTGCGTTAGGTTGATCTGCTAGGTTGGTGTGCTGGGTTGGTGTGCTAGCTAGGTGTGCTAGGTAGGTGTGCTAGCTAGGTGCTCTCCCCTATTGGTCTGGTTTTCTAACTGGGCTACGGGCTTGATATGGGCTTAGGGATTGGTCCAAGGGTCAGCCATATCCAAAGAAACAATTGGAGCCTTATTAATGAGTTACCTCAAAATCGAGGTGTCTACAGAAACTCTCTGGCACTGCTGGAATTGGTTGGGGAAGAAAGAGGAAGACCTAGGAGATCATTTTTGAAGAAAATTGAGGTCAGTGGAGGGCATACTTGAGTGGACAGTGAGGATGGTCGCCGGAGCTCGTAAAAGGTTGCCTGAAACTAGAATTCTTCCCCTCCCCAAGCTTCCTCCTTGCTCCTGGACTACTCTGGTTGCTCTGGTTGAGAGAAAATACCTTGGTAGCTCTCCTCTCAATTTTCCAAGCTTTTTCCTCTCTTTTTTTTCTTTTTTCTCTTGCAAATGAGGGGGGTATTTATAGGCTTGCAAATGGCTTGGGTTGTTAGAGTAGTTTGTTATGGTTAGTTAGAGGTTGTTGGAAGTTGTTACAAGTTGTTATAGGTTGTTATGATGAATGTGGGAAGTAGTTGGTTTGTTTGGGTGGTTAGAGGTTGTTATAGGTTGTTATGGTGGAGTGGGAAGTGGTTAGGGTTTGTTTAGGTGGTTAGAGGTTGTTGTAGGTTGTTATGGTGGAGTGGGAAGTGGTTAGGGTTTGTTTAGGTGGTTAGATTAGGGTTTTGATAAGTTTTAGATTTTGGATTTGATTTAGGTTGCTTTGAGGGCATTGAGTTAGTTTAAGGTTTTGAGTTAGTTTTAAGGTTTCGAACTTGGGTTTTGGATTAGGCTTGGGTTTTCAAATTTTATTTAGATGGGTTTTAGGATTTTGAGTTAATTTTAGGGTTTCGAGTTAGTTTTAGGGTTTTGGACAAAGTTTGGGGTTTTAGGCTTAGGGTATAAGTCTAGGGTTAGGGATTTTAGGCTGGATTTTAGAGTTAAGTCCTTTTACAAGCGTATGGGGTGTCTACAGATGCCCCTCCCTGAGCAAGGTCGGAGGACGAATGGAACAGAGATCGATGCTCAGGGTTGACAAAGACACCCTGCCCGAAGCTGCAAGAAAGTGTTAGCTATTGGCAACCAGCTACCTAGTTGGTGAATGCACCAGAAGTCATGACCTGCCACCTAGAATGCCACAGATGAATTCGAAATAATGGAAACTAACATTAATGACAAATGCTGACCCAGAATACTAGTGTTAATGCTGAGGTGACTGTAGCTGTTGATGAATAATATGTACTAATGAATGATGGTGCATGGTGAACGAATGCCACCTAAAGATTATGATGTATACCACTAGATGATGCATGTAGTGCTGGATGACAAGTTGATGACCAATCAGCTCCTAATGGACATGACTGGTTATCAAACTTGACGAGAAAAGTGCTGGACAAGACTCACGGTGCTTGACGACTGAAAAGTGACTGGTCACGTTAGTCATCCGGGTAGTTCAGGCTACTAGCACAAAAAGGGGGAAAAGGAACACGGCAAGTGGAGAATCCATCGGGCACCACAAGTATTGTTCGAGTATTTCGGGATATTAGGCTAAAGGAAGGAGGAAGATAGTTTGCTTTGATTCCGTCCATTCGAAGCGGAATTCAAAAACAAAGGGGTGGCACCGAGATTCGACCATCTGGTTCAAACCTAGGATGAGACCATTTAGACTCCGTCTGGTAGCGTAGAAGAAAAATGGAAAAGGGTAGCCTCGATTCCGTCTGTCAGGATCAGAATTCAAAGGCAAGAGGTTACACCGAGATTCGTCGATCCTGATCGAACCTGGGATGGGACCATCTAGACATTGTCTGGTAGTCTAGAAGAAGATGGAAAAGGTAGCCTCAATTCCGTCTGTCAGGATCGGAATTCAAAGGCAAGAGGTGGCACCGAGATTCTTCCATCCGGATTGAACCTAGGATGGGACCATCTAGACTCCGTTCGATAGCCTTGAAGAAGAAATGGAAAAGGGGGCCTTGAATCTGTCTGTCAAGATCAGAATTGAAAGGCAAGAGGTGGGGCCGAGATTCATTCGTCTAGATCGAACCTGGGATGGGACCATCTAGAATCTGTTCGGTAGTCTAGAAGAAGATGGAAAAGGGTAGCCTTGATTCCGCCTATCAGGATCGGAATTCAAAGGTAGGAGGTGGCTCCGAGATTCGTCTGTTTGGATCGAACCAGGGATGGGACCATCTAGACTCCGTCCGGTAGTCTAAAAGAAAAATAGAAAAGGGTAGCCTCGATTCCATCTATCAAGATCAGAATTCAAAGGCAAGAGGTGGCACCGAGATTTGTTTGTCCGGATCGATCCTAGGATGGGATCATCTAGACTCCGTTTGGTAGTCTAGAAGAAAATAGAAGGTGGCCTCATTTCCATCTTTCATATCGAAATTCGAAGACTAGAGGTAGCACCGAGATTCGTCCGTCTGGATCGAACCTGGTATGGGGCCATCTAGACTCTGTCTGGTAGTCTAGAAGAAGATGGAAAAGGGTAGGCTCGATTCTGTTTCTCAGGATCGGAATTCCAAAGCAAGAGGTGGCACCGAGATTCTTCCATCCGAATCGAACTTGGGATGGGACCATCTAGACTCCATCCGGTAGTCTAGAAGAAAATGGAAAGGTGGCCTTGAATCCGTCTGTCAGGATCGGAATTCGAAGGCAAGAGGGGACACCGAGATTCGTCCGTCAAGATCAAACATAGGATGGGACTATCTAGACTTCGTCCGATAGTCCAGAAGCAAAATGGAAAAGGGTAGCCTTCATTCCATCTGTCAGGATCGAAATTCAAAGGCAAGAGGTGGCATTGGGATTCGTCCGTTTGGATCGAACCAGGGATGGGATCATCTAGACTCTGTCTGATAGCCTAGAAGAAAAATGGAAAATGGTAGCCTTGATTCCATTTGTCAGGATCGGAATTCAAAGGCAAGAGGTGGCACCGAGATTCGTCTGTCGAGATCAAACCTGGGAAGGGGCCATTTAGACTCCTTCCGGTAGTCTAGAAGAAAAATGGAAAAGAGTAGCCTCAATTTTGTCTGTCAAGATCAGAATTCAAATGCAAGAAGTGGCACCGTGATTCGTCTGTCATGATCGAACCTGGGATGTGACCATCTAGACTCCATGTCGCAGTCTAGAAGAAAATGGAATGGTGGCCTTTAATCCATCTGCTTGGATCGGAATTCAAAGGCAAGAGGTGGCACCGAGATTCGCCCATCTGGATCGAATCTAGGATGGGACCATCTAGACTTCGTCCAGTAGCCTAGAAGAGAAATGGAAAAGGGTAGCCTCGATTCCGTCTATAAGGATTGGAATTCAAAGGCAAGAGGTGGCACCGAGATTCGTCTATCTGGATCGAACCTGGGATGGGGCCATCTAGACAATGTTTGGTAGTCTAGAAGAAAAATGGAAATGGGTAGCCTCGATTCCATTTATCAGGATTAGAATTCAAACGCAAGAGGTGGCACTGAGATTCGTTTGTCTGGATCAAACTTGGGATGGGACCATCTAGACTCTGTCTGATAGTCTAGATGAAAATGGAAAGGTGGCCATGAATCTGTCCATCAGGATCAAAATTCAAAGGCAAGAGGTGGCACTGAGATTCGTCCGTCGGGATCAAACCTGTGATCGGACAATCTAGACTTCGTCCGGTAGTCTAGAAGAAAATGGTAGCCTTGATTCTATTTGTCAGGATCGGAATTCAAAGGCAAGAGGTGGCACCTAAATTCGTCCGTCCAGATCGAACCTGGGATGGGAACATCTAAACTCTGTCCGATAGTCTAGAAGAAGATAGAAAAGAGTAGCCTCGATTCTGTCTGTCAAGATCGGAATTCAAAGGCAAGAGGTGGTACTGAGATTCGTCAGTTTGGATCGATCCTGTGATGAGACCATCTAGACACCGTCCATTAGTCTAGAAGAAAAAATGGAAAAGGGGGCCTTGAATCCGTCTGTCAGGATCGGAATTCGAAGGCAAGAGGTGGCACTATGACTTGTCCGTCTGGATCGAACTTGGGATGGGACCATCTAGACACCGTCCGGTAGTCTAGAAGAAAAATGGTAAAGGGTAGCCTCGATTCCATCTGTTAGGATCGGAATTCAAAGGCAAGAGGTGGCATCGAGATTCGTCCGTCCAAATCAAACTTAGGACAGGACCATCTAGACTTTGTCTGGTAGTCTATAAGAAAATGGAAAGGTAGCCTCGATTCTGTCTGTCAAGATTGGAATTCAAAGGCAAGAGGTGGCACTGAGATTCGTCAATCCGGATCAAGCCTGGGATGGGACCATCTAGACTTTGTTGGGTAGTTTAGAAGAAGATGGAAAAGAGTAACCTTGATTCCGTCTATTAGGATCAGAATTCAAAGGCAAGAGGTGGCATTGAGATTCGTTCGTCTGGATCGAACCTGGGATGGGACAATCTAGACTGAGTCCAGTAGTTTAGAAGAAAGAATGGAAAAGGGGGCCTTCAATCTGTCTGTTAGGACCAGAATTCAAAGGCAAGTGGTGGCACTGAGATTCGTCTGTCTGGATCAAACCTGGGATGGGACCATGTAGACTCCGTCCGGTAGTCTAGAAGAAAAAATGGAAAAGGGGACCTTGAATCTGTCTGTTAGGATCAGAATTCAAAGGCAAGAGGTGGCACCGAGATTCGTCCGTCCGGATCAAACCTGGGATGGGACTATCTAGACTCCGTCTAGTGGTCTAGAAGAAAATTAGACTTGCCCAACTAGGGCAAATCCAATAGAGCAGGATGGATTTCGCCCTACCTAGTACAGAAGTTTGTGAAGACTTCATTTATCCTGGCCTGGGCAATAAAACGAGATTCTTGACTATTATCTAGGTGGTCTCCAACACCAAGTGGACAAGCAGAAGAAAGCAGAATCCTGAACCAGTCAAGCACATGCTGTCTGCATCAACCGTAAGCAATCAAACAAGCTGGCCGGAAGTGTTCTAATGAATTTTATTGCAGTAGTCAATGAAATGATTACATGCATTTCAACTTGCAAAGAACCAGTAGCATGACGCGATCCTAGATCTCTTCGAGCATGGAGCTTTGGTAAAGAGCGTATGGCTCGAAGCAGTGCTGTAGCTTGGCTATATTTCTTCAACTTCAACTTCATAATCTGCTACGCAACCCTTCCCCTTTATGACTGCAAGATATTTTGATTGTATGGAGCCACTAAGTAAACGAGATAGCTCCTTAGTCATAGCATAGGAACTTGGAGGGTAATCTTGGAATCAGGCTGGCATTAGCCCCTGAACAAGGGAATCTTGCTGATAGCCGAACTACCGCATCACATGAACTAGGTGATACTCAACTCCACCAGTCAGCCCCGGCAGGATGATAAGTTGCATATCGACTGTATTGATGAAAGCCTCAAAGTTATGAGTGGCCGAATGAATGATGCGCCAGATGACTTTGTCTTCTGTCAAGCTTTCTAACCGCTCGTACTCTTCATGAACCAAGGTGAGCATGCAAACATGATCATTTTGACTGTAGGATTCGAAGGCCGACTATTGCAGGCATAAGATTTCTACATCCAGAGATGTAGCCAACCATACCTGTACAAAATCTCCGCAGCCATAGAAGTGCCGGTAGTGTCGCAACGATCGATCCAAAGCTCTATAAGTTTCTGCCAGGATCATTGGAGCCAAGTCTATCTGAAGGGTGACAACTGCCAAAGAATCTCGGTGACTTCGATGTTTACAACCATCCGACCAAGGCTGAAAACCAATTCTCCTAGGAAGCGGACAACAAAGCCTTTTAACCAGAGCTCATTGCCTAATGAGATGCACATTTCGGCCACCTTGTCAAAGTAAGCCAGCTGTAGCATGGGTGAATGTCCATCTAAATAGATAAGCTGACGACCACAATCACTGGTTGGTAGGCTAGTTAGCTCACTGAACACTGAGGAATATCCATTGTGCCGCATAAAGACGGTAGGTCCCAGGAACTTCTGCAAACAACACACTCTCTGGACTACCTCCAAAGTACGAGTTAGTTCGATTCTCCCAAAACGAAACACATGATGGGCTGGCTTCTAGAATCGAGCAGCTACACACAGGAGGTATCGAGAAACCTCCACCTTTGCGATATCTAGAAACTTTGAGGAGATACCCCAAATTCGCAGCTTATCACGGTCATTTTCTGTTAGTTTCCCGATCCATGCTTGGAAAACTTCTAAGCAGCTCATGGGTATAACCATCGTGGGGAAACCCAAGATCTATATGGCGTTTCAACTTTCCTTGACTCAAGCCTCACCAAAAAGGGTGAATGATCTCCTGCAGAACACACTCAAAACATTAGTCTAGAAACAGGTTTTAGCTTTATTCCAACAAACATTTTGTAAAGTCTGATGCAAACATATAAAAGTGTAGCGCGAATGGTGCTAAAAAATTAGAGAGACTAGCCCAAAGCTGAACATTACAATTGACTAAACAACAAGCTTTTGAACCGGCTGCATATTGCACATAGCCCTAGCAAGAGATCTTGGTTACCAATTGGTTTCGACGAGGTGCCAAAAGAAAATGAGATATAGCCATCAAACCCTAATGATCAGAATTGGTTGATGACTGAGCCAACATAAGGTGCTTAAGGAGCCAAATGAGGTAGTTGGAATGCCCCTTGGGCAGATTACAGAGATCCTCATCCTGTAGAGTAGCTGACATGCCCCTGGTCGAGCATTGGCTTAGTTCGTCTAACCATAGGACAGCTGACATACACCTGGTTTGACATGGATGACTCTAACCAATAAGAGTAGCTTGCATGCCTCTAGTCGAGTACTGGCTCAGTGTGTCTAACAATAGGACAGCTGACATGCCCCTGGTTTGACGAGGATTACCCTATCCAGTAAAAGCAGCTTGCATGCCCCTGGTCGAGTACTGGCTCAGTGTGTCTAACTATAGGACAGCTGACATGCCCCTAGTTTGACATAAATGGCCTTAACTAACAAGAGTAGCTTGCATGCCCCTAGTTTAGGCGATGTCCTCCTGATCCTCTTAGATTGAAAGCTACTATCGCTCCCCAGCTAAGAGAACCAGATTGGACTCTACGACGCTTTTAAGGTGATGTTTGTGGAAAGAAATGTATGCATGCTGAATGATTTGTGGGAGCTTATTAGCACCCTTAGCATTGGGATGCTTATCACCGTGTATACAAGGGAATGGTAGCTCCAAACCTCAGGAGACTCTATCCAAGCCCTTAGTTTTTTGGGTGGCTCTCATGGAATGCGATATCGTGTCCTGGGCTCCATTCCAAACCCCATTGGACCATGCCCCTATTTTTTATTTTATTTTCTTTATTCTTTCTCCCTCATAGGTGGGTTTACCCATCCCTGGCTTGGAGGTAATAGGTACCTGGTCTGTGGTGGGGAGCTGCTACTGTTTAAAGGGTTGGCTTGGTCCTTTTTGGAATATGTTTTCTAGGTATTCATTCCGACTCCTCTCCAATATAAATTGTAGGGATAGAGCTACCCATCACGCCTCTCACTTTATGGCTTGACTTCTATCTGCGACTTCTGCCTTCTAATTCTTTTATGCCCTTTCGTAGATATACTTTTTTTGTTTTATTTCTCACATTCTTATTCTCACCCCTAACATTTTATCTCCCTTTACGAGGTGTAGGGTCCTTGAGCAGCTTGGATACTTCACCCAATTCACGATGAAAGGTGGCTCCCTCACTCCCTAGTTTACCTGAATAGTATCTACCTGAGGAGGTGCTATGCATTCCCAACATTGGCAAGCTTATTCCGCTTATCATCATCGGGCTAAGATCCATGCATGTGACGATGAGGAAAATTTTCTGCCTATATATGCATATTCCGAATGGGAGTTAACATGTGCTGAGATGCAAGGCTACATGGATGCAAGAAGAACAATGATAAATTGAATTCATGCATGCATGGAAAAAGACGTTAGTGATGTAGAGTGAGGACACACTATTTTATGATCACTGATAGTACTTTTTCAGGTAGCATGAATTAACTGGCTCCAACTGTTCGACATGGTCCATGTCCTCTTGGATTATGTCTCCTCTAGAGAAGACTTGTTTGACCACAAATGGTCCACGCTAGTTGGGTCTGAAATTGCCACGACCATCTGGGAGATGTATAGCTCGCAAGACTAAGTCCCCTAGCAAGAAACGTTTAGGTTGGACCTTCTGATAGGCTTTGGCCATGCGTTTCTGATAGCATTGTGCATGATGCATAACTTGCATACGATGCTCTTCAATCAGGTTTAGTTGGACAAAGCGGTCCTCAATCCACTCCACTTCTTTCAGAACTCTGAGCAACCGTATCTCCACCTCTATAGGTAGGATAGCTTCCATACCATACACTAGAGAATTGGAAGTTGCTCCTGTTGAAGTCCGGACTGATGTTCTGTAAGCCCACAAAGTGTATGGGAGCCTTTCATGCTAGTCCTTATGTGTTCCTGCCATCCTTTTAAGAAACTTGGTTAGATTCTTATTGGCGGATTCCACAGTACCGTTCATCTAAGGACGGTACGGGGAGGACTTATGATGCTTGATATGGAGTTCCTAGAAGAAATCCTCAACCCTTTTTCCTGTGAAATTTGTCCCGTTGTCAGAGATGATTGAATGTGGGATCCCATACCGAGTAATGATATAATACTCGTAAAATTCATTTTGTAATTATTTACATTTTATGAATTTTATTCCTGGATGGGTGTTAATGTCCCAAGGCCCGTTGTGTGGTTCTGTGCTTTTGGGCTTGGGCCTCGTGGGCCAGCTTCTGTTTGCGTGTCCCTGTGTGTGGTTTGGCACTATGCGTGTGGGGCCCGGGTGTGGGCCCATGTTCGGGGGTCGTTGGTTGTGGCTAGTGGTTGGTTGCTCATGCGGTGTACCGGTGGCTGAGATGTGTAGGTGAGCATGTTCCCAGCTATTGCAGGCATAGGCTTTATAAGCCGCACCGCACTCCTCCGCCGCCCATCGCTATCTTCTTCTTTCTTTCTCCTCCCCGACGTGCACTTCTCCTTTCCCACCCTTCTTTCCCTTCCACCCCACTTCTCCTTCTCCTCCCCTTCTCCTTCCACTCGTCTCCCCTGTTTCCTCCCCATGTTACGTGCTGAGAGAGAGAGAGAGAGAGAGGGAAGCGGAAAGGCTGCGGTGGTTCGTGTGGCACGTGGAGCTTGGGAGGGTGTCCCTGAGGTCGTGGTGACGCCAAGGTTGTCAGAGTTCACCGGAATCATCGGGGGTCGATCGGAGATCGCCAGAACTCATTTTGAGGTACGCATCTCCACCTCATGTAATAGAGAGCATGAAATTGGCTATCATATCATCCACGTAAACCTCGATGTCCTGGTGCATGAGATTGTGGAACAATGTTGTCATCGCCCTTTGATATGTAGCCCTAGCATTCTTGAGTCCAAATGGCATAACTTTGCAACAAAACACTCCCCATGGGGTAATAGAAGACGTCTTCTCCATATCCTTTTCTGCCATTCTAATTTGATTATAACCTGAGAATCCATCCATGAATGACAACATTTTGTGTCCTACAGTATTATCCACCAATACATCAATGTGCCAGAGTAGAAAATCATCCTTCGGGTTTGCTTTGTTCAGGTCCATGTAATCAATGCACATTCGAACCCAGCCATCTTTCTTAGGCACTAGAACCACATTCGCTAACCATTCTTGGTAGAGGACGACCTTTAGAAAGTTAACTTTGTGTTGCTTCATTATTTTCTCCTTCAATTTCAACAGCCACTGCAGTCGCCATCTACGCAATTTCTACTTGACTGGCTTGACGTTAGGCTTGAGCGATAATGTGTGCACCACCACCTCAACGTCTAGCCCAACCATGTCATCGTAACTCTAGGTGAAGATATCTGCATATTCTCGGAGGAGTTCAACAAGTTCTGCTTGGGCCTGTATTGTGAATCTGGCGCTAATTCGTACTTCCTTGATATCTTTAGTGGTGCCAATGTTTACAGACTTAGTTTCCTCTTCTACATGTAAGTTCGGGCTTTCTAGATCATCGTCATAAGGCTGGAATTCTGGTGCATCATGACTTTCTCCTTCTATATCTACATCATCCTATTCTCCATATGCATTAAGTTTGGGAAAAACTTCTTACTGGAATGATGGATCTGTGTCTCCAAAGGTACACATTTTCCCAACATTCAACCCTTGATGATGCTTTAGAATGGTAACTAAGACACTGGTTTCCTTGTATGCACTTCTGACGATCTCAGACTCCACTATTTCCGAACTTGCAGATGTACCTGGCTGTTTTACTTCTTTCACAGCCTTATTATATGGACAAATGTTTTAATTTTTATGGTTTTCTATGATAGGTGGGTAGCTATCCTCTGACTGACTGATGTGAGTGCTGCCGCCCGCATTCTCTCTTGAGCCTAAACCTAGACCCGCCTCTCTATTGGTCTAGCGTTCAATGTTCTGTCCTCTTCTAGGGCCATAATAGTAGACTAACCCTGTGAGATTGTTTGTTCTGCCATGTACTCTGTCATTACTGCCTTCCCTTTTCTACGCCTGAGTTCACTTTATGTGTCTTTTGGCAGTATCACCAACTGCTCCTAAAACAAGACTTCCAAATCACTTAGCATAATGTCAACTTGTGCTACTACAACAACCCCCTCATCTTCATCAGAAGCAAGATCCACATAGTAGGCACTGGCAGTTTCTAGTACTTTAGGCAGTGACTTCAGCTGTCTTGACTATAACCCTTCCAAAGCTGACGGATATACAAATGCTACTGCAGCTGAGGTTGCTCTTGCTGATACTGAGACTACAGCCAAACTTGTAGGAAGACCTTCAGCTGACTCCGGAGGTGGCAATGCCAACCTAGCTGTCCTTGATGGCAAAGACGATGTCGAATCTGCTCTAGAGTCCACAATTTCCTCCTCAGAGTAGTAATCTTCAACACATGTCCACTTTGATCCATTGATTGGTTTTCCTTGTTCGAACTCTGCAAGCATAAAACTCTGATTGGGAGCCAGCAATCCTGCACTAACAAAGTTAGTAAAATCTCATGGAATATCAAGCTTTCGGAACTTACGACGTCTTGAGTATCCATCCTACGATTTCCACTTGTATCCCTATCCTTTGAACTCTCTTCTTTTCTTCGTGGTAATGGGTTCGGTGATTCCTTGGCCATTCTGCCCAAGAGGTGCTCCTTTCTCGTACCCCCACCTTTGACACATATTCTTGACCATCAAGAAAGGATTGCCAAAAGTGGCCAAATGACTGGCACGCACGTGAATCAAAATGAAATTGACCGGCTCAAAGCGGTCGACACGGTATTGTACATCAGAGGGCTTGGGGTCAAAGTGAACGGTTTGGAGCGACACTGAAGAGACTACCTCGACCTTCTCCTTTTCATGATTTTCCACCATCACAACAACGATGTCATTGTTCTAGCAGAACTTAATCATTCGGTGAAGGATTGAGGGGATAAATTGATGCTTGTGGAACCAAGGGCACCCAAGCAGGAGATTGAAGGATGGCTCGAAGTCAACAACATAAAACTTGACCTCGAAACGAGAAGGACCAATGATTAGAGGAATGATCAAAATCCCTAGTGCATCATGGTGCGTATTATCGAATGCTGTCATTCCTTTTACGGTTGGGGTAATGTCCTTGGATTTAAATCTGACCTGACTTGCGGTTCGCAAACGGTAGACATTTAATCCAGTGCCATTATCTACCGAAGTAAGAGGAATGTGGAAATTCTAATATTGCACTGTGTTGAACAGGGGTTGGTTATGATTGGTCCCCACCAGGGGTAGCTTTGAACTAGAGAAGGAGATCACCTGTGGTGTGGCTATCATCCCCATCATGCTTTCCAAGGCTGACAGTTGTATTTTTGGGGAAACATAAGCGGCCTGGAAAACTCAGAGAAATGCCTCCTGATGTTCAGCTGATGTATGGATTAGGTCCCAAATGGAAATATCTACTTTAACTTTCTTTAATTGGGCCACGATGTCAGCTACAGGTGGGTCTGCCTTGGCAGTGGTGGCATTAATTCTAGGGATCGCCTCTTCAGGAGAGTCTGGATTTTTGGTTGGAAAGACGGAACGGTGGGCTAGTTGGGCTTACTTGCAAGAATTAAGGCCTTGTACACCTTGCCTGATCACGATACCCTAGCGCACATTTCTGTGGCGTAACTGTAAGGAATACGATGAGTATCCTATGACAAATTAATGATCATAGGTGCACGGGCCTTCAATTCCACTAGGACCACTGTTGGTGGAACGGGTATTGGTGTTTGATGGACCTGGTCGTGTTTTGGTTTGGCCAGCAAACTGAATGTTGATGAAGTGGGTTGCATGGTTGGTTTTGTAGCCATGCGCCTTGGTCTAGTGGTTAACTGGATCATATTGATTGCAGAATTGGAAGCCTCAATGAAAGATCGGTTGAGCTGATAATGAAAAGGATTCGAGATGTCATGAATGAGGAGGGAAGGGTCAAAAGGTGCAGCCTCATCAGAAGAAAGGAAATGGACTCCCGAAGTTCCAGGTGCATGCTCAAGCAAGGGTCGATTGACTATATTGCTATGTGCAGGCGTAGAGGAATGAGGTGTCAGTGCAACGGGTGCAGACTCTGCCTCCTGTGTGTTAATAACAATGACCTTCCGGTCAATTAAATCCTGAATCGCTCCTTGGAGTGTGAAATAGTTATCTGTAGAGTGCCCCACAACTCTATGGTAACTGCAATATAAATCCGCTTTAAACCACCGCTGAAGTGGATTCGGTAGTGGGTGAATTTCTGGAAGCCTCAGAAGTGACACCACCTTATGAAACACGACACTCAGAGGCTCAACCAGAGGAGTGTAATCCTTCTCGAGTCATGGAGGTTGTCTTGGTCTTGGGTAGCACCCATGCCTTGTCGGTGCGGGCTGGTAGACAGGCTCAGTGGTGGTGGTGATTCGTGATGTGCGTGGTGCCCTAGGTGCAGGAGTGTAGACTACCTGACTCTGTGATGGCGAGCTAACCACACGGACTAGCATAACAGGAGCTTCAACATATGCCACAGTATTCTTGGCAGTATCCTTCTTTCGTGCATGCCCAGTGTTGGATCCATTGCTGCCACCATTGTTGTTGCTGGTTTCGCCTGAAGCCATGATTTGCATGGCAAATGTTGCTAATGCAGGAAAGCTTTCATTATTCAATGAGCTCTCGACACGAGTGCCAGCTTTAATCAGGGATGCAAAGGTGGAGATAGGCTAGATGCTCAGCAGAGCCCTTGTGGATGGCTGTGCTCCTCAAACTATTATCTTGATAGACTCCACGTTAGAAGGTCTATCGCGAACCTGTGAAGTGAGGCTCACCAGCGCCCGACGTACTCTCCAAACAGCTCATGGGGCTTCTGCCTTGTGGCATCTAGGTCCTCATGCTTCGAGACCATGTCGAGATCGAAGGAATACTGCTCTAGAAAAGCCTGGCTGAGATCATTCCAGGTCTTGATGGCTGTCATATCCAAATATGTGAACCATTTCAAAGCTAGACTTGTGAGGCTTTTCTGGAAGAGGCAAATAAGGAGTCTCTCGTCAGCCTGTAACTGAGCAAGACCACCACAGTATGCCCTAAGGTGTGAGATTGGGCAGCCTTTCCCATTATACTTTTCAAGTTCTAAGATATGGAATTTCGGGGGGAGTATGGCCTCTGGGAAGTAGCAGAGGTCCCGGAAGGTATAAGACTGGTGATCCCCGCCATACACTTGTCGTAACACTCTCTCCAAGTCATTCATCCTGGTGAGAAGTGCATCTGGGGTTGCTGCTAACATTGATTGTGCAGTTGGGGTGGGTCTCGCGTACACTGTATCCATGGCACCCATGTTCTCCTCCGAATCTATCATCTCGCCACCTGGTGTCGTGGCGTGATGACCAGCGTACCTGTGCAAGTGTGCTGTCTGTAGTGGAGTGCATGTTGAAGCCTGTATCTGATGCAAAGTTGCCGAAATGATGTTATGCTGTGCTGGGCATGGTGTTGTATGTGGGAATAACAGCTGTTGAACCGATATGGTCGGGTTCACAGGCCGTTGTACCCTTGTCAGCGCAAAAGGTGGACCACCAGTAGATGGAGGAATATGTAGTGTATGCTGTGTCAATGATACTAACGACAGAGTAGCAGCACCTGTCGATGGGACAGTGAGAAGTTGTGGCGAAGACTACGGTGGTGGTGTGACCAGTGCAGCTGGGAATGCTTGAGCAGGCAGAGTGGGGTCCTCAGGAATTGGACAAACAGGTGTGGTCAAAGTAGGATCCAGAGAAAAGGCCATGCTTTGTAGCTTCTGTGCAAAGGTAGAAGCTGCTAAGATTGCACAGTTATGGAACCATTGGTAGTAGTACTGAGGGCTGGAAGAGCAAATGGAAGGGATTTCACAGGGGGTTGGAAGTTCAAGGATGCAGTGGGTTGAATTCCTACTGAAGAAGCAATCACTGTCAGCTGTGTGTCAAGCGGAGTAGAGGCAACTGAAGGATAGGACATCATCAGATCAAATGTCGTTGTGGTGGTCAAGGTAACAACCTTGGTCACAAGCTCCAGACCAATAAGGGTCTGCTAGTGTCCTGAAATCGGAGGATAAGGAACTCCAGGGGCCTGGAAGTGGCTGTCCTAGAGCACAGGTGGAGTAACTGATGTCAAAGTAAAAGAAGGAGGGGCAGAAACCGGAATCCCCTCCCATGCAACCGGTGCAAAGGTCTTAGAAGCTCACTAGGCCATAACGGACTACGAACGTGTAAGGATGGTGTTGTGATTGCAAACTATAGGACGACACCTACAAGGAGCTATCGTCGGAAATGACGAATAGATCAAGGAAAGACAGTCAAGAACAATGCCTCAAGACTGAGGTCACAGGAAGGAACTCCCAGGCTCTGGCCGGGGAACTCGCACACAAGACTCTACACCTGACAAAGGAAAACACCTATTATGTTAGTGAAGAAGAGAAGACAAAACAACAAAAGAAGCAAGTGAACTATGCAATCGTTTGTTAGGGTGGCATGAATGGCACACATTCACATGAATGCTACTAACATGCTCTCTCTTACCATGCATGTCCCACATGGGGTCGACCATATGGGATGCACTAATGGGTTTGGGTTTTGACTCTAGTCAGAAAAGTAAGGTTCCCATTCTAAATCCTAGCTGGAGCACAAGTAGTGAATGAGTGGTGCATTGATGGCCTTGTCTCCTGCAGTAGCATGGAGTTGTCCCATCTACTAGCATCGACACGACCCCTGACAATGAGGACAAACTAGCAACACGTCCAACGCCAAAGCTATGGAACGGGCTACTAGAATTGTCCTTCGCAAACTGTGGGTGGACCCAGAGGAGAAGATGCATGCCTTATATGATCAATCATGCGATATGCTTTTGTGTCTTTTACTTGCGTTTTATTAAACCATGGGAAATTGTGAGCATTTGTCTCTAGTTGTGCCTTATTATTTGTTTATCTGAGTTTGTGTGTTTCATTTTAACCATATAGGGAGGCAAACATGTCTCTACTCTCCTAATCATGGCAAATACAAAACGGGGAAGAAAACACACAATCATGGCATCTAAATAGTCAATTAATCAAGTAGAAAGGCATGAATATGGCATTTGCTAGTGTAGTGCTCACAAGTAGTGAAGAAAAACAAGTATCCACAAAAAAACATGAATCAAGTCATGTGCATGTGTTGTGGCATAGCAATAGTGTAAAAAGCATGTACAGTCAAATATGTACAAACAAACAGAACAAGCAAACAAACATGAAGTATATAGACCAAAGACAAGCAAGAAAATCGAAATGAAAACCAGAATCTGGTTATCTCCAACGGAGTTGCTAGTTTTTGTGACCATGTCGGTGGAACCGTGCACGGCTCTCCTAGGTGCGTGGAAGCACACAAGGAGTCCCAATACGGTCACGGCGAAGATGGTGAATCCAGAGAAGAAGACTGCGCTCGGAAACACCAAGGAAAGATAAGAAAAGGATAAGGAAAAGGAGTCGCCACCTAGTCTTTTAATGGAAAGATGAGGAAAACCAAACACAAAGGAAAAACCAAAAGAAATCAAGGCAAAGAAAACATATGCATGCTCCGTGCTTAATGGATGTAGTGCACAAATCAATGTGGGCCAGAGAAAGAGTAAGGATTCTTGTTACGCATGGGGAAGGGGCTAGGCACCCCTATGGGCCTGAGGAACTCAATCTTTCTAGGTTTCCTGCTTGCTAATGGTCTATTATGTGTATGCTTGTCTACTTTGAATGCACATGCTTAAGGTGATAGCGAAAACATGCCAAATCAAAGAGAAGAAATGAAAAAAATGATAATCTGAGGGACAATGTAGGCATTGCAAATGCCACTTTACTGTACGCCCGTGGGCGATGAGGAAAATCGTGAAAATCGGGAATACTTGGAAAGCACCACGCAAAACAGTGGAAACTTAAGAAATCCGAGAAATTCAAAAGAGAGAAAATAATCCTCATTTGGATCAATGTCGGCATTGTTAAGCTTGTTAATGTATGCCCTCAAGCAAAGGAAAACCAAATCAAATCAAAATCGTGAAAGTCAGAATAAATTTGGGAAACGATGGGAAAATCAAGTTTGGAATGAGTTGAAAATGTGTGCATGATGCAAGGAAGAAGGCATGAGAAAATATGCATGAAAAAGGGAACAAAATGTACAAAATGCATGTGTGAGTGAAAAATGTAAATTCTAGGGACTTTTGTGCAAAATTCACATGTTCTGAATGAAGGCTGAAATTCTAAGGCTAAATCATCAAAAATATATAGGAAAACACATTTTATGTAATTTTGAAGAAATTAGGGGTCAAATGTGCAAAATTGTGCATTTTTAGTCAAATTCAAGATCCCTAGGGTTCAATCTGCAATTTCGCTAGTAAAACATGTGTTTAATGCAATTCTAAAGCAATTCAGGGTTAAATGTGCAATAAAAAGGGTTCATGTTTGAAAACAATAAGTTTTAGGGATTGACATGCAATTTCTCCCTAGACAAATATGCATTCAATGTGAAACTAATGAAGTTCCGGATTGAAAATGCAATTTTTGAACACATTTAAGTAAATATTTGAATATCCAGGGATTAATTTACAATTATGCCAGAAAATTATGCATTCATGATAGTTTTAATAAGGTCAGGGTTTTTTATGCAAAATACTGGGCTTAAAATGTATAAAAACTAACTCTGAGGGTTTATATCAAATTTTGAAGCCTGGAAAACATTAATACAGCTTTACAGGGGTTCCTCTGCAATTTTCCAAAACAAATATTATTAAAAAGTTTCAAAAAATAGTGTAGGGACCTAAATGCAAGAGAAAAGGACTTATTTGTAAGAATAAGAAAAGATCAGAAGTTTTTTTTAAAAGAAAACTATTTTTTATTATTATTTTAAAGAAAAAGAAACAACGGCCGTCGACAACGGAACTTCGTCGTCGATGACCACCTAGGATGCCTGATCTGGCATCAAAGCTCACTGGGAGCACAAAGAGAAGGAAGGCGGAGGATCCAGTGGTTTGGATTCGATGCTTGACGGTCAGAAGAGGTAGCCCATCCCCCTCGCCGTCAGGGCAGCTTTGGTGACGCCGCTGAGGAAGAAGGTGGCTCTGATGGCTGTAGCACTGAACTTCGGGACTCCTAGAGAGTTGTGGATAAGGTGAGGATGATTTTCCATCATCCAAAAGCCTGAAACAAGCCGTCCTCTCAACTCCCGACCGAGTTGCAGTGACGCACCAACGACGGCGGCTGTTGGAAGGGATCGGGGCTCAATTTAGGGCACCGGCGCTTCTAGTGAGTCGAGGGAGCTCTATAGATCGTTTCCCTAGGGTTGGAGTACTGCTACGAAGAGTGGAGCATCGGATCGTGCTGCACAGGGGTCTTCTTCTCCGACGACGGTGAGCATGACTCCAGCGAGCTGCTCCCGATGCCTTCCTCAGTGATTGAAGCAGCATTTAGAGGGGTGGAGAAGCAAGGGGAGGCCAGACTCGAGAAGATTGAGCACATTTGGGCACGAATCATTCATTGGATTCGTGCCCCCACCTACGTTGCTGGAAAACACGTCTAGTGACCCTTTAAACTCCGATTCTGGCTAGGGAAACCATCTGACACTGCTGGAATCGGTTGGGGAAGAAAGAGGAAGACCTAAAGGATCATTTTTGAATAAAATTGAGGTTAGTGGAGGGTATACCTGAGTGGACAATGGAGATGGTCGCCGGAGGTCGCTGGTGCTCGTCGGAGGTTGCCTGAAATTGGAATTCTTCCCCTCCCTAAGCTTCCTCTCTACACGTGGACCTCTCTGGTTGCTCTGGTTGAGAGAAAATACCTTGGTGGCTCTCCTCTCAATTTTCCAAGCTTTTTCCTCTCTTGTTTACCTTTTTTCTCTTGCAAATTAGGGGGGGTATTTATGGGCTTGCAAATGGCTAGGGTTGTTAGAGTAGTTTGTTATGGTTAGTTAGAGGTTGCTGGAAGTTGTTATAGGTTGTTATGATGAAGGTGGGAAGTAGCTAGGTTTGTTTGGGTGGTTAGAGGTTGTTATAGGTTGTTATGGTGGACTGAGAAGTGATTAGGGTTTGTTTAGGTGGTTAGAGGTTGATATAGGATGTTATGATGGAGTGGGAAGTGGTTAGGGTTTGTTTAGGTGGTTAGATTAGGGTTTCGATTAGCTTTAGATTTTGGATTTGAATTAGGTTGGTTTGAGGGCTTTGAGTTAGTTTAGGGTTTTGAGTTGGTTTTAAGGTTTTGAACTAGGGTTTTGGATTAGGCTTGGGATTTTGAATTTGATTTAGGTGGCTTTTAGGATTTTGAGTTAATTTTAGGGTTTTGAGTTAGTTTTAGGGTTTTGGACTAAGTTTGGGGTTTTAGGCTTAGGGTATAAGATAGGGTTAGGGTTTTTAGGCTGGATTTTAGTGTTAAGTCCATTTGAAAGCATATGGGGTGTCTACAGATATGATTTGGCAATTATGTTAGTTATCCAGTGGGCCCCGTCATGTACTAATAATACAAATAGTTTGATTTCCAAGGTCTAAAGTGCAAAATGGCCGCAAAAATTACATTTTGATCCTCAGCATTCCGCAGCTTGCATCTAAAAGGCAAAATGTAAAATATCAAGAAAATGAGCGCACAGTCTTCAAAAATTCACCAGATGGGGTAATTTGCAGAAAATCCCCTAACATTGTGAAATTTGCAGAATAGCCCACAAAGGGTGTGAGAAGTTATGTTTGAAGCAAAAATTTGCAAATACTCAGTAGAATTTGAAATTTCATAGCACAGCAGCAATACAACCATTAAAAGTTTGTCATATTAAGCTAAGTTGCGATAAAGCCCCTCAAGTTTTGGAAAATTGCAAATAAGTTCTAACTTTTTTGCAAAACTCGTAAACAATGCTAGATGAGATTGAAACCTCAACAAGGTTCTTTCAGAGGATATTTCACATGCATCTCAGCAAGAATACAGGTTTCCATGCCATAGAGCCAACAACAAGCATAATTACAGTTTTGCCATCCAGAGCGCAACTAGAGTCAATCTCCTTCCTAGGGGACAATCCAAGGATTTTCGCTTTTCTTTTCGGTTTCTCATTTTAGGCGGATGAGGGCCTACTATCCTTCTCTTAGATTTTCAAGGGCGTGAAAATTTACTTTGACTAGGTGGTCAAAGTCGATCTTTGACCGTGTGGCAGGGGTCATATCCTTTTCCTGGATTTTCACGGGCACGAAATCCTTTTGCTTCACTTTGACCGGGCGGTTGAGATCGTATCCTTTTTTGGATTCTCGTGAGTGCGAAATCCTTTCGCTTAACTTTGACTGGATGGTCAAAGTTGACCTTTGACCGGGCGGTCGAGGTCATATCATTCTCCTAGATTTTTACGGGCACAAAATCCTTTTGTTTGACTTTGACCTAGCGGTCAAAGTCGACCTTTGACTGGGTAGTCGAGGTCGTATCCGTTTAAGGATTCTCGCGGGTGCGAAATCCTTTTGCTTGACTTTGACTGGACGGTCAAAGTCGACCATTGACTGGGTGGTCGAGGTCATATCCTTTTCTGGATTTTCATAGGCAGGAAATCCTTCTGCTGGACTTTGGCTAGGCGGTTAAAGTCGACCTTTGCTGTGCGGTCGAGGCCATTATCCCTTCTTTTTCTGGATTTCCGCGAGCGCAAAATCCTTTTGCTTGACTTTGGCTAGGCGGTCAAAGTCAACCTTTGGCCAGGCGGTCGAGCTCATTATCCGTTCTTTTTCTGGATTTTCGCATGCACGAAATCCTTCAACTTGACTTTGGCTGGGCGGTCAAAGTTGACCTTTGGTTGGATGGTCGAGGTCATTATCCCTTCTTTTTTATGGATTTTCGTGGGCACGAAATCCTTCTGCTTGACTTTGGTCGGGCGGTCAAAGTCGACCTTTGGCTGGGCGGTGGATGTCATTATCCCTTCCTTTTCTTGGATGTTTGCAGGTGCAAAATCTTTTGACTTGGCGATGGAGGCCAAATCCTATCCTTTTCTCTCCAAGATCTTCGCGGGCGTGAAATCCCTTTGCTCGCCCTATGTCTGTGCGGACAGGGCCTCCTTTCTTGCTTGACAAATCATATGTTTTGTCATGCCCCATTTTGTTTGGGTTGGTAACCCAGTCGCCAAAGACTTGGCTGACTTGTCATGTCCCACCTCCTCAGGTTGATAACCTTAATAATTTGGTTGATGAGTTCAACAACTTATCATGTCCTTCCACTGGTACCCCTGTACGCAGATTTCTTTAGCTTTTGCAATATCACTTCAGCATTAACATCAGCACTACATCTGCTTTCAACATCTAATCTTGTGTGCAACATTGGCATTGGCATTGCATTCACACTCAGCATTAGCATCGTATTTTTCAACATTTGACTCGTCATTCATATGCCTGTAAGTTGTACTCTTGCACTTTCATATTTGCATTTGGCAACAAGTCATAACTTTTGGTGCATCCACCGGATAAGTGACCCAATGCCTAGTGCAAATGTAATCCTCCTACAACCTCAAAATAGGGGTATCTTGTCAACCCTAAGCATCGGTCTTGGTTCCCTCCATTCCTTGACCTCGCTTAGGCAAGGGCATCTGTAGACACCTCGATTTTGAGGTGGCTCGTGGATAAACTCTCCAAAAGGGTGTTGCTTCAGACATGGTAGGCCTAACCACATCCAAGTCCTATTTGACATTTTGATTAGCCCGAGATCATCACACAAAGCCATGACAGCAAAGCCCATGGTCCAATCGATAATCCAGGCAGTCAAGTGGAGAGCACTATTCTGAAGCACCAATGTGGAGCACCATCATGGCACACCAATATGGAGCACCATCTTGGCACACCTATATGGCACACCAAGCTGGCACACAGCCTTGTTTTAGGGTACTGGTTGTTGGTTGTTCACTCTCTCCACTTGTAACCTCCATTTATGAATATACACTTTGGCCCTCTACTAATTTGACATTCCCCTACAAGCCTACGAGGGTCTCTTGGCCTTCACGTCCCTTGGAATCCATGGCTCAACGTTTTCCACCTCCTTTAAAAGCTCTCCATGCACCACATTTTAACCTCTCTTTGCAACTAGTACACATACCTCTAGAGCATCCACTGCATCCTTGAGCACCTCAGCCGTGTCCACAGCAATAGGGAGGAGACACCTCGAGCCACCATAGGAGAGAAACACCTCAGGTACCTCCCTACCTCTTGTCTTTGTTCATTTCTTTCTCTAGGTTGTTTTGAATAAGATATCATGCTATGAAATCGATTGTGGCTTGGTTATCTGCGGTTTAGTTTGATCGTTTGCGCTATTTATTTGTCTTGATGATGGTTCATGTATGCTGTGTGTAAGAGTGTTTGCACTGCTAGTCTACTTATGTGTTTATTTTCACTGTTTGGTCTTTTGGTGGTGGATCAAGGCCCCTATGAGGCTATCGGTCACTGAATATGGGCTGCGACACACCTTTCGCATGACATGTAGACCTCCCACATTTTCTTAAGTCATTTAGGGTGTCTCCACGTACCTCTAGAGCCAGCCATGGCTATAAGAAGCCAAGAGAACCCAAAGACATGCATGGATAGGGAGAGAGTGAGAGGAATATTTTTGACTTGGTCGATTAGTGTGATAGTGTTCCTTGGCATCTAGGTTAGTCCTCGGAATGGTCATTAGCATAGTTAATCACATGCATTCTCCCTAGGCTCTGGATTCAGTTTGTAGTCTGAAACAGAGTACCTGGAGTGCACCAAATAGGAGCACTATAGTGGAGCAGCATATAGGTGCACCAAACTAGCGCACATCACTGACGCACATAACAGGCTCACCAGGCTAGTGCACCAATCTGATCACTGGATGCAAACACTAGGTTTTGCATCATGGTTTGCATGTTCTCCTAGTTGTCATGGGTTCTAATTTTTCTGGTATTTGTTCCTAGATATACCATGATCATGGTTGCATAGTTTTACCATCTAATAACTCTGATTGCATTAGTTTTGCACCTAGTAAAGTAGTGATGCTTACTACTTGGGTCTTGTGAATTAGTGGCCTTTTGGCTCTTGTCGGTGAAATCCTTTTGCACCATTCCGCGATTTAGACCCCAGGTAGCCTAGCTGAACAATAGGACATGACCCATTCCCTACTTCACTTATATTTGGTTTTAGTTACAACACTAGGCACAACTTGCATGTGGCTTGGCATTGCATATCTCCCTCGAGCGTACAGAAACAGGCTGTAAAGCCAACATTTCCACATAAGTAAATGAAAAACCCATGAAACACTGATTTCTCAGGCGCATGAGGGTGACTATTACCTTCCCCATCTGTAATAGGAATCCTTATCCAATTTTTGGTTCATGATGACCTTTTCCATTGGTTTATTGCATAATTTTATTGTTTTAAAACGATTTTTCCCATCTCCCATTTTTAAGTAGACTAGGTAGCGACTCCCGCATTTTATCATTGCTTTATCGCTTTTTCCATGACTTCGCTGGCCCTCGCACATTTGGCCTTTCACGCCACGCACGAGACTGTCGCTGGCATGGTTACAGGCTGTTTCAGGTGGAATACCCGAGGAAGGACAAGGGGAGAAGTCTGTCTCTCGAACTTTCATCACTAGAGTGTCGAGTTTCGGAAGTTCTAGTAGCTTCGGAAAGAAGCGGAAGGAGCGGCAAACATTTGGTAGAGAAGAAAGCATTGGATTTAGCCTAGTGAGATCAAGAAGTGGTTCAAAAACAGGACCTTGCCACGTTTGTGGTAAGAAGGGGCACAAGGCGGCATAGTGTTGGCATTGACAGAGAAGCCTCGACAATGTAGTGTGCTACAACTTTGGGAAGTCCAGACACTATTAGAAGGACTGTCACAATCCACTGAAGCCAGCGGGAAATGTGCCTCATCAGTCAACCAAGGGCAGAGTGTTCACTATTACTGCCCTAGATGCTAGTCCATCAGGTGATGTTGTGGAAGGTGAGAATAGTATGGCCGTATGAGTTGAATCTTGTAATAATTCATCCTATATGTAATCGACACTATATTTTGTTACGACAATGATTATGATTGTAGTTATAATATGTTGATGTTAGGATATTTCTTGTGGCTGAATGGATGGCCCGAGTCCTATTCGACTTTGGGAGTTCATTTTCTTTCGTCTCCGAGTCATTTGCTACCGAGATCAGGACCAAGCCATCTAAATTGGCATTTCACCTGGATGTAGTCACTCCATTAAGAGAACACAGTCTAGCGTGGAGATATTTCAGACCAGTTGATGTGCAACTAGGGGACAGGAATTTTTAGGCCAGTGTGATCCTGATGGACATGAAGGACTATGATGTTATCTTGGGAATTGATTCGTTGGCACAACATTTAGCCATGATTGATTATGCCAAGAGAAGAGTTTTGGCAAAATGCCTAGGCCAAGGTTGGTGCATTGTGCAAGGTACCAGATTGAGAGAGCCCAAGAAGGTGATATCTGCAATCAAGGCGTACCATCAGTTGATGAAGGACTGTGTGGGCTACTTGGACTGTGTGACTATTTCTATTCCACCTATGTTTGGAGTTCAAGATTTGCCAGTGGTGCAAGAATATCCTGATGTATTCATAGAGGAATTGCCTAGTGTGACCATACCAAAACTGACTTTCGTGTGAGGGAACACACAAAAAACGAAAAGGTCACGACCAACATGATCAATCTGAGTAAGGATACTCAACTCGAAAACACCAAATAAAACTTGAAAAAGAAACGATATGGACAAAATGGAGTCGCCACCTAATCTTTTTAAATCGGAAAGATGAAGAAACTCGGATGCACATAAAATGCAAGAAAAGATGCAAATGAATGCAAATAGATACTAAATGAATGTGTGTATGCTCCGTGCCTAATGGATGCAACACATTGGTCATTGTGGGCCAGAGAAAGGATAAGGACTCCCGTTACGCATGGGGAAGGTATTAGCACCCCTACACACTGGAGAAATCGGTCTTTCTTGGATTTTCGCTCCCTTATTTGTCGCCAATGCAAATGATCATGTATGCTTGCTAAGTCTAAAATGAATGTATGCCATATGCTAGGCTGAAGCAAATGAAATGCAAGGGGGCAAAAATTATTGGAAATGGACTCAGTTACGCTATGTAAATCCTGAACCGTCGATCAAAAGGATCCGACATTGTAATCTTCATTGCCCTAAATGCAGATGATGTTATGATGTACGATAAGTTTGCTTATGCTTTGATTGTATGGTGCTTGCTAAATAATAAATGACATGAAATGATAGATGATATGTATGAAAAAACATAAGTAAGATGAAATGGATTGAAAATGACATGTAATAATAAATGGGTAAATGGCATGCATGATGGATGATGATATGTGTCAAAAACATAAGTGACATGGGTTTGAAGTGCATGGGATGCTAGATCGTATGCTGGGGTTTATACCTAGACACAAGGAAATGGGATGGGACAAGTACAGGGTGAATGGCCAAGAGCTCAAGCCAAATGTCCATTCTGGTCCTGGTCCACCCACGCAGGTTTCCCGTGCATTCGAGGCACGTCGGTTGGACACACAACAAGGCAAGGGATTTTTCATTGCTCCAGAATGCAATGTGCTGATGCAAATAACCAACTAAATGCACGGGAAGCTAGAGTGGATTACCAAGAATAGATTCATGCAATGGGTTTGGTCCTAAGATGTGCGGATCACTCTCCCAACCTCCCTCCACTGTCGTCGGAGTTCATTAGTTCTTACGGCCATGGAATCCGATCGTGAGCCCCTATGAGCTCTGTGGTGGTTGCCTGAGGTCAGAGGAAGTGAGGGGAGACACAAGGGAGTAGGCTTGGATGTTCAGCCAGACACTAGGCCACCTGGAGCGCTCCTCCCACGAACCTTGTCAGAAAACCGGATCCCGCCAACGACCTTGCAACACCCAAAGCTTCCCAATGCCCCAGATCATGACACGCTGAAGAATGATGAATGTGAGGTGTTCAGGAAATGTAGGGATCATACCCGGATGCTCGGTTGGAGAAGAGGTTGCCCAATGTGGTCTTCCCATGTACCTTGTCGGAGACAGGATACGGCCAACGAGCTCCTCGAGGATTGTCATCCTGAGGCTATGGTAGAGCGATTTGTTGAATTCGAAGGCTTGAGGGAGTAAGGAAGGATGCAAGGATGCTTCGTGGATGAAACTACATGTTGTGTCGACCTTCCACTACCCTCATCCTAACTCACAGGCGTTCGTGGGCTTGCCGACCAAGCAGGCGGCAGGGAGCACCAAGCGAGCATCTTGAGAGACCAAGGGAGGAAAGAAGAAGCCATGCCATGCCGAAATGGGTCGCACGTGGACTCACAGATCGACAGCCGTCTAAGCCTAGTGAACCCATCGCTGGTGACACGAAAATGTGATATGGATGCATGATTGCATATGCAAGCTTAAGCGGAGATAACCATAAACAATACACACTCAAAAAAAGCGACGCAAGGAAGGAAAAAACTAGAAGAACAGAGCTTGGGAGTGAGGGCTTGCCTCTGGTACCTCATCTTCTCTGGCGACGACATCTGCTCAGTTCGAGGCTCGGTGACTAGTTGCTGAGGCAAGGATGGTTGCTAGAGTACGTGTGAGGGTCGGGGAGTGAGGTGATGGGGTCACTCAGTGGTTTCGAGACTTAAAGGGTTGGATAGTTTGATGGGTGCTCTACTAGGTTCATGTGGAGGCTTAGATAGGAGGGAGAATGGAGGCCACCAGTGTGTGCTGGAGGCCTACAGGGATGGTAGTTTGCTGGGTTAAGGAGAGGAGGTGGTGTGAAAGGCTGAGGAGATGGAAGGAGAGGGCCAGAGGTGGTATGGACGAAGGAGATGGATGGGCTTTCCACATTTTCTCCCTCTCTCACCTCACAGCTGCATGGGTTCGACGTAAAGGAGGATGGTGGCAAGAGGGGAGAGGAAGCTGTTGGGCTTGGGAGAAGGCTAGGGTTGGTGTTGTCGTGGAGGAGGTCTGTTGGGTGGATGATCATGGTGGAGAGGTGGAGATCTAGTAGGGAAATGGCAGGTGAGGTGTTGTTGTGGTTCTTGGACGGAAGGAGGTGGATGGGATGTGGGAGTTGCTGTTGGGTTATGGCTGAAAGGAGGAGAACAGCTGGCTATTGGGTTGGTGATGGAGAGAGATGATGGCTGGGATGTGGAGGATGTTTGGTGAGAAGGTAGAATGGAGGAAGGGTTCCTAGTCATGTGTGCTTAGACAAGGGGTATTTGGTAGGTGGGGCTCCTCCTTCCACTCTCCTTTCCACTCTCCTCTCACCGTTTTCTCTTTTTATAGGATCAACTTGGAGAAGAAGGTGGACGTGGGTTGTTATATTTTGCCTCCCACTCCCTCTCTCTCCTCTACTTCTTTCTTTTTACAGGCTGAGCTTGGAGAAGAAGGTGGATGTGGGTTGTTGTTTTGGGCCTCCCACTCCCTCTCTCTCTCCTCTACATTCTCCCCACCTTCCTCTTCACATTCTCCCCTCCTCTCTTTTTATGTGAGGGATGGAAGCTTTATAGGTGGTTAGGGTTTGAGGTGAGCCATTGGATTGGCTTGGCTTGATGAGTGGTGGAGGTTGTTTAAACAAGTGGGATAGGGTTTGGGTTAGGTTTGAGGTTAAGGTTTGGGTGGTTTGAGAGTATGGGCTTGCATGGGCATGAATGGGTTTGCATGTGTGGGCTTGGATGGGCTTAGCTTTGCGTGGGCCTAGTTGGGTTTGCATGGGCTTAGGCTTGATTTGAATTAGGGTTTAGGCTTGGTTTATGGTTGATGAAATTGGGTTTTGGGTTTATGTTTGGGTTTGTGTGGGCTTGGGCTTGTGGTGGAATCGTGGGTTAATGGTGTTGGATTGGGTTTAGAGTTTTTGGTTGGCTTTAGAGTGTGAAAGGGGGGGTTGGAGATGGGGAAATGCCTCTTCGCCACTAATGCACTCTTCTAGAGAGGTCCACTGACAAATGATTGTAAAATCGAGGTGTCTACACCTGGTGTACCATTACATAGGGAAGTGGAGTTTGTGATCGATTTAGTGTCAAGATCAGGTCCTATTTCAAAGGAACCATAGAGGATGGCACTCGTTGAGTTGCGGGAGCTCTAGAATCAACTACAGGAACTAATGGACAAGGGATTTATTCATCCTAGTGTATCACCTTGGGGAGTGCTAGTACTGTTTGTCAAAAAGAAGGACGGTTCACTTCAGCTCTGCATATACTATCGGATGTTGAACCAGATTACTGTCAACAACTACTACCCACTTCCTAAGATTGATGAATTGTTCGTTCAGCTGTAGGGTGCATCAGTGTTTTCCAAGATAGACGTGAGGTTCGGGTACCATCAGTTACGGATGTGGGAGCTAGATGTACAGAAGATGGCCTTTTGTACCCGTTATGGACATTATGAGATTCTAGTTATGCCATTCAGGTTGACGAATGCTCTAGCTGCCTTCAAACACCCAATGAATAGGATATTCAGGCTCTATTTGGACTAGTTTGTGCTTACCTTTGTGGATGATGTTCTGGTGTATTCTCTAGATGTTCAGACCCACTAGAGGCATTTGAGAACCATATTGGAGACACTAAGATGGCATCAGCTCTATGACAAGTTCTCCATGTATGAGTTTTGGCTGGAGGAGGTGTCTTTCCTTGGTCATATCATCTCAAGGGAAGGCATCAAGGTAGACCTCGCCAAGGTGGAGATTGTGAATAGTTGGGCCTGATCGAAGACAGTAACAGAGATTAGAAGTTTTCATGGTTTGGCAGGTTGTTATCGGAGATTCATTCAAGATTTCTCTAAGATTGCTGCATCGTTGACCAGACTAACTACAACGGAAGTGCACTTTGCCTGGGATTGGCGATGCAAGGAGAGCTTCGATAAGTTGAAGGCTTGTCTGGTTTCAACCCTAATTTTGACATTGCCATGTGGGAATGGTGGTTTCATAGTTTACAGTGATGCATGTGGGACCGACTTAGGGTGTCTGCTGATGTAGCATGGTAGGGTGGTTGTGTACATCTCGCGTCAGTTAAAAGATCATGAGAAGAACTATCCCACCCATGACTTGGAAATGGTAGTTGTTGTGTTCTCTTAGAAGATTTAGTGGCATTATCTGTACGGCAAACAGTTTGAGGTATATACAGATCACAAGAACCTAAAATATATCTTCACTCAAAAGGATATGAACTTGAGGTAGAGGCGTTGGGAGGAATATGTCAAGGATTATGACTTTAGCTTGTCCTACCACCCAACGAAAGCGAATGCGGTCGTAAATGCTCTAAGCAGACGCACTCATATCATGGCCAACGTGATGGTCCATGAATGGAAATTGCTGGAGGGGCTAGTGGAGTGTAGACCTCGAAGGCAGTCTCAAGTAGCTTCCAGAGTTGTGTTGACAAATTTGTCGGTTCGCTCGAGGATGATTGAGGTAATTGTTGTTGCTCAATAGTATCATCCCTTTGTACCAAAAACATGGCAGAAGTTAGAAGTTGGGAATGCTCCATACTTTTCATTTGGGGTGGACAGTGGGTTGAAGTATGACTTGAGTTTGTATGTGCCTTGTGTGGAGGAAATTAAAAATAGTTTGTTAGAGGAATCTCACCACTCCAAATATACCATTCATCCAGGAAGCACCAAGATGTATAAGGACCTAAAAAGAATTTCTGGTGGCTTAGCATGAAGAGGGACATTGCTAAGTATGTGGCAAAGTGTGCAACCTGCCAGATGGTAAAGATAGAGCACTAGAAGCCTGGAGGGACCTTGCAGTCTCTGGACATTCTAGTATGGAAATGGGAGAATGTGTCAATGGATTTTGTGATGGGATTTCCAAGGATCTGAAGAAAGAATGATATAGTTTGGGTGATTGTGGAATGCCTCACAAAGCCAGCACATTTCTTGCCAATAAGGGAGAATCTTCCCTTAACAAAGCTGGTAGAGATGTATGTTGCAGAGATTGTGAGACTGCATGGTGTCCTAGTGTCTATTGTGTCTGATAGAGACACAATGTTCACATCGAGATTCTAGAGAGCATTGCAAGAGGCTTTCAGTACTGTGTTGAGTTTTAGTATAGCCTTTCACCCCCAAACAGATGGTCAGACAGAGAGGATCATCCAGACACTAGAGGACATACTGAGGGTCTATGCCTTAGATTTTTGGTGGGAGGAATATTTGCCTCTCATTGAGTTTGCATATAACAACAGTCACCACATGAGTATTGGTATGACACCATATGAGGCATTGTATGGCAGACCCTGTAGGACACGCACTTGCTGGAGTGAGGTGGGTGAGAGATAGTTGGTTGGGACTGAGATTGTACAGCAGTACGAGGGCTAGGTAGACATGATTAGGATGGGGCTATTGACTGTCTAGAGCCGATAAAAGAGTTATACAGATAGAAGGAGAATACCTATGGAATTCAAGGTAGGAGACTTCATTTTCATGAAGGTGTTAACCACCAACGGTGTAATGTTGTTCGGAAAGAGAGGCAAGTTGAGCCCCAGATATATCAGACCGTACCAGATTAGAAAGAGGGTAGGTGAGGTGGCATACCAATTAGATCTTCCTTTGGAGTTGGCTAGTGTACACAACACCTTCCATGTGTTCATATTGAGGAAATGTTTGGTGGATGCGTCCCAAGTTATACCAATGCAGCCAGCAGTGCTACAAGAGGACTTGTTTATGATTGAGAATACAATACAAATACAGGACAAGAAAGAGTAAGTCCTTAAGAATCAAGTAATTCCATTGGTGTTGGTTCAGTGGCAACATCATTGCACAACGGAGGCGATCTAGGAGTGCAAGGTGGACAACAAGAGACAGTACCCCTACTTGTTTTATTAGAGATGAATTTTGGGGATGCAATTCATGTATGGGGGTAGGATGTGACATCTAGGTCCAATTATCCAACTAATGTTGTAACACCCTGATCCCCGACAAGCTACTAAATCACAGTATCATAAGCATAATTACACTAATTATAGAAACATTAAATAACTATAAATAAGGCTCACCTTCAGGATCTCAATGTGCGGCTAGAAGCTTCAACTCCTGCACCGGAACTCGGCTACACGCGGTCTGCACCTGAAAACTAAACAAGCATGCGTGAGTGACATCTAAGTCACCCAGAACACGCCCCAAACACACAAACCACAAAATCTCGACAAAACCATTAAAACTATGCTTTTAATTTCAATGTTGTTTTCTTTCAGAAATCCTCTTTTCTTTTTTTACTGGAAACCACTTGGGAATTAAATCGCAAATTCATGCTCTTTTCAAAAGCCATGTTTCTTTTCTTTTCTCAAAACATTTTGAAACTCATTCCAAAACCACATTCTCTTTTAAAAACACACCTTTGCATTTTCTTTTAAAACCTTTGGAATTCATTGTTCAAAACATATCTTTTTCAATACTTGGGGTTTCTTCCCAAAATCACACTTTCAAATTCACATTTCTGACCAGATCCAGCCTAAAACACAATGCCTCTCGGGCTCAAAACAAAATCATAAATACTGGTTAGCAACTAGTTAAAACATCATCATTATTCCATTTAAGGATTTTAGGACTATCTCATAAGTCCAATTTTGGTCAAATCATATTTCTTTTCCTTTACTCATTTCCACTTTTCTTTATTGTTGTTACCTTGACCAGGGGTAATCAGGCGCACAAGCAGTAGGTGAGGACATCCTTTCCCCTACCTTTCTACACTGCCGTGGTGAAATTCCCTGTGTGGGAAGCCACCGCCCCGGCCAACTGACATCAATTTCTTTCATATATGCATGAGGATACGTCTTTGTCTGGCGCCCCATCGGTGACCCAAGTAACTAGGTCCAATGACTTAGGCTCAGCCTACACCGTCGGTGACCCGAACAACTAGGTTTAATAACCTAGGCTCAGCCTACACCGTCACGAGCTCGATGATCCGAACAACTAGGTACCACGACCCAGGCTTAGCCTACACCGTCTCAAGCCCGGAAACCACAGTCGTGTCTTGCAATTGGTTTCATTGGATCCTCTTACTCCTACCAGGTTGTCGACACCAACCCCTGTGATTTCATAACCCATTATTAGTGTTTCATTTCAAAACTCTTTAAACTTCTCTTTTCAAAACCATTTTCCATTTCATTCTTTTCGTTGCAGGAATTTGTCTCCTTGCAACACTTGACCCTCCACTAGGGTCCCAACACAAGTCATGAAAATCATGCTTAAAATCATAAATTGGGTATCATGCCCAAAAACCATGCATAATCAACCATTTCGTTCATTTATAGGGTCCAAAACCCAAAACCACGCCCAAATTTATTTATTTGGGTTCCACATTCCTCCATGTCATTACATGGGGAAAACATCACTTACATATGCTCAACATACCTTTTAAAACCATTAATCATTCATTTAAATTCATGTTTGCACATATCAGGGCTAGGGATAAAACGGCAGACCGGTACCAGGTTCGGTGTACCAAAATTCCCTGATTCGGTGTACTGAACATTTTTTGTATACCGAAATCCCTTGTTTTGGTAAACTGAGAGATTTCGTTCTACCGAAGCAAACAATCTTGGCTTAATCTGTCAGGATTTCGGCATACCAAATTCCTCGCAGACAGGGCACACCTTTGTTCCAGGAGGCAAAAAATCGCCCAATGTGGGAGTCTCGATCGGACCCCCCAAACACATATCACAAATTACCATAAAATCATGGGATGTAGACCCTTGAGTCTACTTCATAACCCCCCAAACCATTCCTCAATCCATCAACTATGTGATTCATACGAAATTCACAAAGGGGAAGAGCTCAGTGAAACCTATTGTAGCCTACACCCTTAGATCACATTCAATCCCACATATTTTCATCCTAACCGCATGATTTCTATATTTTCATGCAATACAACTCATTCTCATCATGTTCTCATTTTTCTACAATTTTACATGCATTTTTGTCATTTTCATGGATTTACTCACATAATCCAAACACAAGGGAAACGAGAAGGGACAGGGGTTGCGTACCTCTAATGGTGCCCCAAAGAACCTTCATGCACTCTGGCGAGCCTCCTCGCGCCCCGGCGAAGCCTCCTCCGCCGGCGGATCACACGAGCAGCTCCCACCTCCTCCTCGGTTGTGCGCTACTCCTCCTTCTCTTCTCCTCTCTCGGTCACCTTCTCCTCTCCTCGCTTGCCTCCGCCTCTCATTATCCCCTCCTCCCACCGCATCACGTCGACCGTCCATCGCATCAGAAATTACAGCGAGGCACGAGCCACTAGCTGGTGGTGGCACAGGTGTGGAAGAAGTGGATGAAGAAGATAGAATGGCGTGGGCTCGTGAGAGGGAAGGAAAAAGAAAGGTGAAAAAGAAGGAAAGAAAAGGAAGAAAAGACAGGCAGGCAAATCAATGCGACTGTGCATCCTCAAACCAGACTCCTCATTAGTCTCAAATCACAAGCCGGAGCACAGCAAGCCAACCACAAGCTCATACATCCAAGAAATAATAGATTATCCATCAATAAACCATTTATGCAATATTACAATTAATAACATGGTTTATAAATTAAAATGGATAATTAGGCCCAAATGTCACATCCTACTCCCCTTAAAAGAATTTCGTCCTCGTAATTCAGCTCTAACAAAATAAGTAGGGGTACTGTCTCTGGATGTCCACCTCGCTCTCCTCGGTAGCCTCCTCTATACCATGGTGTTGCCCATGAACTAACACCAATGGAATCACTTTATTCCTGAGGACTGGCTCCTTCCTGTCCAATATCTGAACTGGATTTTCAACCATAGACAAGTCTTCCCGCAGCTCCTCTGGCTGCACTGGTGTCACTTGGGATGCATCGACCAAACACTTCCTCATCATAGATACATGTAAGGTGCTGTGTACACCCGCCAACTCTAGAGGCAGATCTAGTCTACATGCCACCTCACCAACCCTCTTGGTAATCTGGTACGGTCCGATATATCTTGGGCTCAACTTGCCTCTCTTACCGAACCGCATCACACCCTTGGTTGGTGACACATTCAAGAAAACAAAGTCTCCTACCTCGAATTCCAGAGGTCTCCGCCTCCTATCAGCATAACTCTTTTGCCGGCTCTAGGCAGACAACAATCTCTTCCTGATCAGATCCACCTTGCCCTCATACTGTTGTATGATCTCGGGCCCAACTAATTGTCTCTCACCCACCTCACTCCAGCAAGTGGGTGTCCTGCAGGGTCTGTCATACAATGCCTCGTGTGGTGCCATACCAATGCTAGTGTGTTAACTGTTATTACATGCAAACTCAATCAGAGGTAAATGATCCTCCCAGCTACCACCAAAATCCAAAGCGCAAGCCCTCAACATGTCCTCTAGTGTCTGGATGGTCCTCTCTGTTTGGCCATCCATCTAAGGGTGGAAAGCAGTTGTAAAATTTAGCACCGTGCCAAAATCCTCCTGCAAAGCTCCCCAGAATCTCGATGTAAACCTCGTGTCTTTGTCAGACACAATTGACATTGGGACACCACGCAATCTCACAATCTCAACCACATACAACTCTGCCAATTTTGCCAAAGGAAGATTCACCCTCATTGGCAAGAAATGTATCGATTTTGTACGGCGATCCACTATCACCCAAACTGTATCATTCTTCCTTCAGGTTCATGGCAAACCCGTCACAAAGTCCATCGACACATTTTCCCATTTCCACACTGGAACGTCTAGAGGTTGCAAAGTCCCTCCAGGCTTCTGGTGCTCTATCTTCACCATCTGGCAGGTTGCACACTTCAACACATACTCAGCAATCTCTCTCTTCATCCTAGGCCACCAAAAGTTCCTCTTCAGGTCTTTATACATCTTGGAGCTTCCTAGATGAATAGTGTATCTGGAGCGGTGGGCTTCATCCAGCAAACTACTCTTGATTTCCTCTATCTGAGGCACATACAATCTCAAGTCGTACCTCAACCCACCGTCTACCCCTACTGAAAAATGAGGGGCATTACCAGCTTCCAGCTTCCTCCAGATATCTGGCACAAAAGAATCATATTGCTGAGCTATGAAAATCGCTTCATCATTCTCGGGCGAACTGACAAATTAGCTAGTATCACTCTGGGAGGTCCCTAAGACTGTCTCCGAGGCCTACACTCCACTAGGACCTTTAATAATTTCCATTCATGGATCATCAAACTAGCCATGACATGAGTGTGTCGGCCTACAGCATCCGCAACCACATTTGCCTTCCCTGAGTGGTAGGACAAACTGAAATCATAGTCCTTGATATACTCCACCCAGCGCCTCTGTCTCAGGTTCAAATCCTTCTGAGTAAAGATGTACTTCAAACTATTGTGTGTACACCTCAAACTGTTCGCCATATAAATAATGCCTCCAAAGTTTTAAGGCGAACACTACAGCTACCATCTCTAAATCATGGGTGGGATAATTCTTCTCATGATCTTTCAATTAGCGTGAGGCATACACCACCACCCTACCATGCTGCATTAGCACACACCCCAAACCAGTTCCACAGGCATCACTATAGATTGTAAAACCGCCATTCCCAGAGGGCAATGTCAAAACTAGGGTGGATACCAGACGAGCCTTCAACTCATTGAAGCTCTCCTCGCACTGCCAATCCCAAGCAAAGTGCACTTCCTTTTTGGTCAGTCTGGTCAATGGTGTAGCAATCTTGGAGAAATCGTGAATGAATCTCCTATAATATCATGCCAGGTCGAGAAAACTTCTAATCTCAGTCACTGTCTTCGGTCTGGCCCAACTGCTCACAACTTCAACTTTTGCTGGATCTACCTTGTTGCCTTCTCCTGAAATAATATGACCAAGGAAAGACACCTCTTCCAGCCAAAACTCGCACTTGGAGAACTTGGCATAAAGCTGATGCTACCTCAATGTCTCTAGTACGATCCTCAAGTGCCTCTGGTGGGTTTGAACATCCAGAGAATACACCAAAACATCATCCACAAAGATGACCACAAACTGGTCCAAATATGGCCTAAACACCTTATTCATCAGTTCCATAAAGGCAGTCGGAGCATTCATCAACCCAAATGGCATAACCAAAAACTCATAATTTTTAGAAATAATGCATTAATTTTGATGATTACTTATGGGTGCATATTTTTATAAATATTCAAGGATCAAAAAGATTATAAGTGTTTTCTGTATAGTTTCATATTGTATACAAGTGTTTATTCATAGTATCAGAAACGGCATACCGGATCAGAATCGGCATACCGTTTCAGAGAAAAACGGTATGAACTACGGTGCTCCGCAATAACAAAAGAAGAACTGGAAACGGCATACCGTGGATGGAGCGGCATACCATTACAGTAAAAAACGGCATAAGCAGTGGAACTCCGGAAAAGATGGCAAGATGAAAAACAAAGCTTAACAACGGCAGACCGTTTCAGAAGAAAACGGGATACCGTTGGATTATCGGCATACCGTTTTGCTCGTGAGCTGTAGATTAAAGATCTTTTGCGGGATACCGTGGTTAAAACGGCATGCCGTTCAACTAGCTGTTTACGACCGTTTTATAGTCGTTAGACACATATCGAGGCGATCCTATGGCTATAAATAGGACCCGTATAAGGCGTGGAAAAGACAGCATTGAGAAATACTTGTAATATTGTCTATTCTTTTCATTTCCATCCTCCTCACATTATCTTATTGTATAATTGCTGTTGTAATCAATCTCTGTGAGCGGGAAAATTCTGATATCTGTATAAGCAACAAATCAAAGGGCTCTAACTTCTCAGGGATAGAGAAGTGGGAAGAGCAAGCAAGCTGTTGGTGGTGTAGCCAACAAGTAAGTTCGTTTACTTTATTTTAATACAGGAAAAACCTCAAGAGGGTCTTGAGGAGTGGACTAGGCAAGGTTGCCGAACCACTATAAATTCTCTGTCTACATCAATTCCTCTCTTCCTCTTCTTGTATGTTAAATAGTTGCATAAGTAGAAAAGCTTGATTAAAATTGTTAAATAGTATCCATTGTATGCAATTTCTATTAAACTACAAAAAGTAGTCGAAGTAATTATAAAATTGATAATTCTCTA
>JAMKQA010013588.1:0-18591 GCA_024699735.1 Posidonia australis
AGAGGCTGTCGGTGACGGTCCAGGGGAATGACAAACGAACACATCAACTAAGAAGCTGGCAGTGATGGTCCGAGTGCCAAGGAGCAGACTCGCCAACCGAGAGGCTGTCGGTGGCAATCCAGGAAGAAAAACACACAAACACATCAACCGAGAAGCAGGCGGGGATGGTCCAAGTGTCGAGGAGCGGACTCGCCAACAGAGAGGCTGTCAGTGACAGTCCGAGGAGGATGACAAATGAACACATCAACCGAGAAGCTGGCGGTGATGGTCTGAGTGCCGAGGAGCAGACTCGCCAACCGAGAGGCTGTCGGTGACGGTCCAAGGGGGATGACAAACGAACACATCAACCGAGAAGCTGGCGGTGATGGTCCGAGTGTCGAGGAGAAGACTCACCAACCGAGAGGCTGTCGGTGACGGTCTGAGGGAAATGACAAACGAACACATCAACCGAGAATCTGGCGGTGATGTTCCGAGTGCTGAGGAACGGACTCGCCAACCGAGAGGCTATCGGTGACGGTCCAAGAAGGTTGACAAACAAACACATCAACCGAGAAGCTGGTGGTGATGGTCCGAGTGCCGAGGAGCAGACTCGCCAACCAATAGGCTGTTAGTGACGATCCAAGAGGAAAGACACACTAACACATCAACCGAGAAGCGGGTAGTGATGGTTCGAGTGCCGAGGAGCGGACTCCCTAATAGAGAGGCTGTCGGTGACGGTCCTAGGAGGATGATAAACGAACACATCAACCGAGAATCTGGCGGTGATGGTCTGAGTGCCGAGGAGTGGACTCGCCAACTGAGAGGCTGTCGGTGACGGTCTGAGGGAAATGACAAACGAACACATCAACCGAGAATCTGGTGGTGATGGTCCGAGTGCCGAGGAGCGGACTCGCCAACCGAGAGGTTGTCGGTGACAGTCCAAGGGGGATGACAAACGAACACATCAACCAAGAAGCTGGCGGTGATGGTCTGAGTGCCGAGGAGCAGACTCGCCAACCTAGAGGCTGTCGGTGACGATCCAAGAGGAAAGACACACTAACACATCAACCGAGAAGCAGGCAGTGATGGTCCAAGGGCCGAGGAGCGGACTCGCCAACCGAGAGGCTGTTGGTGATGGTGTAGGGTGAATGACAAACGAACACCTCAACCGAGAAGCTGGCAGTGATGGTCCGAGTGTCGTGGAATGAACTCGCCAACTGAGAGGTTGTCAGTGATGGTCCACGAGGAATGACAAACGAACACATCAACCGAGAAGCTGGCGGTGATGGTCATGTGTCGAGGAGTGGAGTCGCCAATCGAGAGGCTGTTGGTGATGGTCCAGGGGAGTGACAAACAACCACATCAACTAAGAAGCTAGCAGTGATGGTCCGAGTGCCGAGGAGCGGACTCGCCAACCACGAGGCTGTCGGTGACTGTCTCGGTGGAATGACAAATGAACACCTTAACCGAGAAGCTGGCGGTGATGGTCCGAGTGCCAAGGAATGGACTCGCCAACTGAGAGGCTATCGATGACGGTCCAGGGGGAATGACAAACGAACACATCAACCAAGAAGCTGACGGTGATGGTCCGAGTGCCGAGGAGCGTACTCGCCAACCGAGAGGCTGTCGATGACGGTCTAGGGGAATGACAAACAAACACATCAACTGAGAAGTTGGCAGTGATGGTCCGAGTGCCGAGGAGCGGACTCCCCAACCGAGAGGCTGTCGGTGACAATCCAGGGGGAAAGACACACAAACACATCAACCGAGAAGTGGGCGGTGATGGTCCAAGTGCCGAGGAGCGGACTCGCCAACTGTGAGGCTATCGGTGACGGTCCGAGGGGGATGCCAAATGAACACATCAACCGAGAAGTTGGCGGTGATGGTCCGAGTGCCAAGGAGCATACTCGCCAACCGAGAGGCTGTCGGTGATGGTCCGAGGGGGATGACAAAGGAACACATCAACCGAGAAGATGGCGGTGATGGTCCAAGTGCCGAGGAATGGACTCACCAACCGAGAGGCTTTCGGTGACGGTCCGAGGGGGATGACAAATGAACACATCAACCGAGAAGCTGGTGGTGATAGTTCGAGTGCCGTCGAGCGGAGTCGCCAACTGAGAGGCTGTCGGTGAGAGTCCGAGGGGGATGACAAACGAACACATTAACCGAGAAGCTGGAAGTGATGGTCCGAGTGCCAAGGAACGGACTCGCCAACCGAGAGGCTGTCAGTGATGGTCCGAAGCGGATGACAAACGAACACATCAACCGAGAAGCTAGTGGTGATGGTCCGAGTGCCGAGGAATGGACTCGCCAACTGAGAGGCTGTCGGTGACAGTCCGAAGGGGAAAGACAAAAGAACACATCAACTAAGAAGCTGGCGGTGATGGTCCGAGAGGAATGTCAAACAAACACATCAACTGAGTAGCTGGCAGTGAATGTCTGAGTGCCGAAGAGTGGAATCGCCAACCAAGAGGCTATCGGTGACGGTCCGAGGGGGATGACAAATGAACACATCAACCGAGAAGCTGGCAGTGATGGTCAAAGTGTCGTGGAGTGGACTCACCAACCGAGAGGCTGTCGGTGATAGTCTGAGGGGGATTAAAAACGAACACATCAACCGAGAAGCTGGCGATGATGGTCCGAGTGTCAAGGAGCAGACTCGCCAACCTAGAGGCTGTTGGTGACAGTTCGAGGGGGATGAAAAATAAACACATCAACCAAGAAGCTGGCGGTGATGGTCCAAGTGCCGAGGAGCAGACTCGCCAACCGAGAGGCTGTCAGTGACGGTCCGAGGGGGATGACAAACGAACACATCAACTGAGAAGCTGGCGGTGATGGTCTGAGTGCGGAGGAGTGGACTCGCCAACAGAGAGGCTGTCGGTGACGGTCCGAGGGGGATGACAAACGAACACATCAACCGAGAAGGTGGAGGTGATGGTCCGAGTGCCGAGGAGGGCGGACACGACCACCGAGAAGCTGTCGGTGACGGTCCAGAGGGAAGAATGCTAGGAGGACAGAAGATATAAGAACGACACCAAAAGGCAACTGACATGCCCCTGGTATCGGAAAGCTAAGGATGCCGCTGAAAGAAGGCGCAGAGGAATGCTAGGGGGGTCTGGATAACTTGTTTAGCCAATAAGAGTTCTCCAAGGGGATCTTATTCAAGTACCAGTGCACCCTGGATCGTCGTCGCTGTGGGGAATATCTGTTGAAGTAGCTAAGGATTTGTTGTTCTATGCTAATGCCATTGCGAATTCAAAGTGCTTCTGACATGTCAGTGATGTCCCAGACCTGATGCTTGATTGGCTGCAATGTTCTACTGTGGTTGTCGTTTTGTTGGAGCCACTATGAATGTCGCTTCTCTATGAAAATGTGCACTTGACCATCATTTGGACAATAATGTCGTATCAAGCATTCTCAAAACAGTCCTCCTTTCCACAAAGTAGTTTACAAGCCCCTGGTTGAAGGCTATAGTTCAGTTGCAAAGAAACTTGATGTTCTTTTAGGCGCATGATATGTGACTTTCGACCAAAAAATAGTTGACATGCCCCTGGTCTAAGGTACTAGCTCGATTATGCTGTAACTGGTGTTTTTGTTGCTTATACTCTTTAACCACTGGGTAGCTAAGATGCCTCAAGCTGAGGGTACTTGTCAGAAATTCCTGTTGAACAAGTCCAAATGCAAACAAGAAAAAGTCATCGAAGCAAAATTGTGATGATTATGACTATTGTGATGGACTTTATCATTGTGAGCAATTTAGCTATTTAAGAATGACCTATTTTGATCAAGGAATGCATGTCATGTGATTTTAGTGCTTGTTATCTGCATTTACTGTCTTGCTTACTCAATGAGTTCATTATCTAGACCATTTGCTTGTTTAGTTTGGTTGTTTGTTTGCCCTCAGTTATGTTGGAAAGCTGTCTGCCCGTTAGAGGAGGATGACACCTTCGACTCAGTTGCCACTACAAAGACTTGCAAGTCGTTAGGTGGCTCTCATTGGGTAGGGGTGGCACTCAAATTCACTGCAGGGTATTGCGGTGGACCTGGCTCCATGCCAAACTCTTTAAGGTCCTGCACCTGCTTTTTTTCCTTTTCGACATCATTGTTTTTTTTTTCTCTTTTAATCCTTCACAAACATGCGGCTTCACTCTAACCTTGTCTCAGAAGTAATGAGCGCCCGATCTATTCAAGAGGCCTTTATTGCAAGAGGGTGGGTCAGTCCCTCGGAGGTGTGGTTGACAAAGCGCGTACTCCAACTCCTCTTCAAGGTATGGTAAGGGTAGAGCTACAACGCATGCCTCTCACTCATGGGCTGACTTCTGTCTTCGCCTTCTGTCTTCTCGATTCTTTTATGCCCTAGCGAATCTAACTTTTCTTTTCTGGCTCACACTCTTAGTCACGGCTAACATTTTATCTCCCTCTTGGAGGTGCAGGATCCTTGCTGAGTTTGGACATTTCGTCTAGCTTTGATGTTCAGTGGCTCCCTTGCTAACCTGGTCATCCAAGTAGTGACAACTGAGGAGGGATAACTCATTCTGACATTGGCGAGCTTTTCCGATTTTCATCATCGGGCAGAATGTTAATGACAAGCAAACTACCCTCTAAGGAACTCGGACTCCTCTGGCCAAGACAAGCCAAACACAGGAGAAATGCAGGAACCTGTCAACTGAGATAAAGTCAATGACAGATTCCCAAGCAGGATGATAACAGAGAAGGAATGAGATACCGAAAGGCAGCTAACATGCCCCTGGCATCAAGGAAAGACAATAAAAGTGTGAAGGCTTAGGTATATCTGAACAAAGGCAACATCCCTCAACTAGGACAAAAGTGTTGGAAGACAAGGATGCAAGGGTCCTAACCAACTGCTTAGTGAAAAGGGTATGCTAGGGAGAATTTATTCACAAGTACTAGTGCACCCTGGATCATCGCCATTGTGTGGGATATCAGTTGAGACAGCTAGAGATTAGTTGTCTATGCCCAATGCCGTCGTGAATTCAGAGCGTTTATCACATCCAATGATGCTCCAGATTTAATGCTTGACTCGCTGCAGTGTCCTGTTGTAGTTGTCATTTTGCAGGAACCTTTATGTCATGAATGTGACTTCTTTATAAGAACGTGTGCTTGACCATCATTGCAAAGATAATTTGCACCAAGCGTTCTCAAAACAATCCTCCCTTCCACAAAGTAGCTTACATGCCCCTAGTCGAAGGCTCTAGTTTGGTGTTTAATCAAGCGCCTGTTATGGGACTTTTGACCAATGAACAGTTGACATGCCCCTGGTTGAAGACTCTGGTTCAGTTACATAGTAGCTGATGATCTATCAGGCACATGATATGTGACTTTTGACCAAAGAGCAGCTGACATGCCCCTAGTATTGAACTAGCTGGACATCATTTGAGAGTATGGAGTCTTGGGAGCCAAATTGTAACTATAGATGCACCTTGAACCATCAGAGTGATTGAGACGGTCATTAGTTAAAGCAACTGATGCATTCATCTAGTGACTGGAAATATGTATACCCAACTGTCATCTTGTATTGTACTTGGAAGACAGAAGGAATTGTGGCAATTTGACATAGACCTTTGACTGAGATTGTAGCTTGCCTTTGACTAGTATGTCCAGGCCATGTTCTACTCAACCATGGTGCTTTCATGGTTCTATATTCGACCATGCTACTGTATGACATTCTCCTGATTGTATTTACGAAATTCTAGATTGCTGCGTGGAGATCACAGTCACACTGCTGTCTCTGCTAATCATTTGATGTGTGTGTGGTCCTAATCAGAGAACAACTGACTTGCCCTTGATGAACCAAGTAGCGGATTGTGTGAACCCAACTAGAAAGCAGCTGACATGCCCCTAGTATAAAAGGCAAATGATGCTCAATGAAAATAAAAGTTAGATCAGGAGATACCAAGGCAAAACAAATGCCTCTGGCATCGAGTCAGGCTACCACAGGAAGTGTTAGGCACCACTAGAAGATGTAAAGACTTGAGGATTAGGCTGTGACTGTAGGCGCACTTTGAATCACTGAAGTGGTCAAGGCTGATTTTGATTGAGGCCAGTGACACAATTGTTTACTGATTGGAGGCATATATATTCATCCACTATCCTAAGCTACACTCAAATGGCAGGATAAGATGTGATAATCATAGATTGTCTTAGGCTGGCATGTCATGGCTATTCTCTGTTCAGCTGCTTATTATGTTCTGACTGCAACCTGTACTCGGCTATGTTAACCTCAAGCATTCTCCAAATAATGTTTACCACACCTGGACTGTTGCGGAGGAGCAGCTGTCATGCTGTTGATTCTGCAAGTCTGTGTAGCTCGTGCACTAACTAGTATCCTTGCTACATATGCTATTTAACCAACGAGCAGTTGAAATGCCCCTTGCCAAAAACACTTGGCAAAAAAATCCTGTTGAACAAATCCATATGCAAGTAAAGAGATTCATCCAAACAAAATTGTGATGATTATGATTATGGTGGTGGACTCTATTATTGTGAACAAGCAAACTAGTTGCTTGAGAGTGACCTTATTGTTTGATCAAGAAATGCATGTCTTGTTGATTAGGTGTGATTTTAGTTGCTTGTTATCTACATTTATTGCTTTGCTTGTTCACTGAGTTCATTATCTGGATCACTTGCTTGTTTAGTTCGACTGTTTGTCTGCCCTCAATTAGACTGGAAAGCTGTATGCCTATTAGTGGAGGATGACACTTTCGACTCAGTTGACACTACAGAGAATCACAAGCCGTAGGTGGCTCTCGATGGGTAGTGGTGGCACTCAAACTCATTGTAATGCAGTGTAATGGACCTAGCTCCGTGCCAAACTCTTTAGGATCCTGCACCTGTTTTTTTTTTTTTAATATCATTGACTTTTCTTTTACTCCCTCATAGATGTGTAGTTTCACTCTAACTTTGGCTTGGAGGTAATAGGTGCCCGATCTATTCAGGAGGCCTTTGTTGCAAGAGGGTGGGTCAGTCCCTCAATGGTGTAATTTTATTGGGCGCATACTCCAACTCCTCTCCAAGGTATGTTAAGGGTAGAGCTATGTCGCACGCCTCTCTCTCTCTTGGGCTGACTTCTGTCTTCACCTTCTGTCTTCTCTATTCTTTTATGCCCTTGTAAATTTATGTTTTCTTTTCTGGCTTACACCCTTAGTCACTCCTAATATTTTATCTCTCTCTTGGAGGTGCAGGATCCTTGTAGAGTTTGGACATTTCGTCTGGCTTTGATGTTCGGTGGCTCCCTTGCTAACTTGGTTGTCGAAGTAGTGACAACTGATGAGGGATAATCCATTCTGACATAGGTGAGTTTTTCCAATTTTCATCATCAGGCAAAATGTTATTGACAAGCAAACTATTATTTTCTATTGTTCTTAATGTTTTTTTTTTTTGTGTTTTTTCTTTTATTTTCAACTTTTGTGCTTTTTCTATATTTTTTGTGTGTTTTGATATATGGTGATGCAAAATGAAAAAACAAAGGAAACAAAGGAAAAGGATATAGCTCCAGTCCTTGTCGCTGCTGTTTTGTTGATGCCGTTGGAGTTCATAGTAACTCCTAGCAGTGCCATTGGAAACCGGAATCAATGCAGGTGTAACCAAAGCTATCAAAACCGTCATTGAAACTGAGACTGTCACTGTGAATGTTGAATCTACTGGTGACATTAAGGCTATATCTGTTGTTGGAGTTGATATCTGCTGTGACGGCTGTCTCCTACCAGATCTAGGGTACTTGCACGTGCTGGGTCAAATCGGTGCATGGCAAACTGACAGACTTTAGGCTAGGCCACCTGCGGAGGAACATGAACAAGAGTGGCACATGTGAGTGTCACCGGACAGAACCTGAGAAAAGACAAGAGGACAAACTAGGCTAATGAGGCCCTATGGATTCCCTGGGAAAGAACTAGGAGAAAGAGAATAAACCCCTAAAGTTCCAGCGTCCTCAGAGCTTGCCGACTTAGACAAGGTAAGGTCAACTATTCTAGGGTGTGCTCGTGCATGTGCCGGTGTGGGTGCAGGTGTATGTGTGTGCTGCCTTCTGTTGGTTGATGACAATGTCTCCATTGTCAATCAAATCTTGGGCAACATTCCAGAGAGTAAAACACTTGTTTGTTGAATGTCCGTGGGCGTGATGGAATCGGCAGAACAAATTTGTCTTATACCACCTAGGAAGCGGGTTTGGTAGTGGACAAACCTCTAGTATCTGCAGGAACAACGCAACTTTAGGAATGATGTCACTCAATGACTTTCCAAGTGGGGTGAAGTTACTTTCCCTACAGCGAGGTCGCGTTTGCCATTGTTGCTGCCCTTGTTGAACTAACACAACATGACACGTCGGCTCAACAGTGGTGTGTGGGTGTGTAATGCATGCAGAACTAGATGCCGGTGATGGTATAGACATAGATGTGGGTGCTGCATCTTGTGTGCCAACAACAAAAGTCCCACTTTCGATCAAAGTCTGAACGACATCCCACAAAGTGTACCAATTATCAGTCGAGTGCCCCAGGGCTCAGTGATAATCATAGTATACATTTGTGTTGTACCACCGAGGAAGTGGAGTTGGTGGGGGACGTAGATCCAGGAGTCTCAGAAGAGACACAACTCGAGGAAAAACAGTGCTCAACGACTCACCCAGTGGAGTGTAGTCACTTTCAACACAACAGCCTCGTTTTTCCTTAGGCTGCTGTCCTATTTGAGCCAATGCGACGAGATGCACTGGCTTGATAGTGGAAACTGTGCGCTTAGTGTGCAGTGATGACCTATGTGCTGGGATCTGATCCTAATGCTGAGGTGGGTTGTGAGTATGTTGTGCTGTGTGTGGGGTTGAGTGCGAGAGCAACAGCTGTGGCACTAGTATGGCTCTAGGCAATGGACTCATGAAATGCTGTACTTTCGCACAATTAATGGGTTGGTCCTTAAGTGCTTGTGATGCATGCTATGACAAGCGTAGTTGTGGTGCAGGAAGCAAAGATAACGCCCTCATTGTCGGAGCAGTGTGAAGCTGGGGCAATGATAGGGGAGATGGTGCAGTGGGGTGAGCCTGCAATGCTACAGTGGTCTTCACTGGAATCTCAGAGGTCGAAAAAGGACACTTAACAGGATCAAGAGGATGAGCCATGTGGTCAAGCCTCCGGGCCAAAGTTCTCATGCTTTGAGCTTGCATAGCAGGAGGCCCATTAAAGGATAGGTCAGAAGGCGAGAGCGGAACAGGAGTGGTCCTTAAAACTGATGCAACCATAGCTAGTTGAACTCCTGAAACAGGAGGGCCCGAGAAGAGGGATGAAGCTGGTAGAACTTCTAGGACCCGTGTGGTAGTCACCGCAATCGACTCACCAATGGGCCCTAGATCGGCTTGTGTCTACCACTATTGCAGGAAAGGAGGTAGAGATCCTCTATGATTCCCAAATTGGGATGCATTGTGGGAATAAGAAGCACCCAAAGTGAGAGAAGGAGGATTTGAATGCGGGACCCCTTCAAAACAATAACCAAAGGCTTGTGGGTCTACGGGGCCATGGCTAGCCGCAAGTGAAATGAATGGAGCTGTGGCAAAAGACAAACGCATGAGCTCTAAGATGAACTACTATCAAAAGTGACCTATAGCTTGGGAAAAGGTAAGAGAAAACAACCACGAGAGGCCACCCACAACGGAGACACTTGAGCTCCTAGTTGAGGACCTCGTAACAAGCTACCTGAGAAAATAGGCATCAGAACCTGAACAATGACGTAAAGACAAATGCAAGTTAATAAAGTGGTATGCAATGACACACAATGCAGATGAATGTCCTAAAGTGCACTTTCTCACCATGCATGTCCCACATGGGGTAGACCACAAGGACACACTCATGGGATTAGGTTTCAACTCTTGTCAGAAAAGTAAGGTTCCCATTCTAAATCCTAGCCGAAGCGCAGGCAGTGAACGAGTGTTGCGTTGGTGGCCTCGACTCCTACAGTAGCAAAAAGTTGTACCCTCAACTAACACCAACATGACCACGAATAAGGGGGGACAAACTAGCAACACACCTTACGCCAAAGTTATAGAACGGGCTACCAGAATTGTCTTTCGCAAATTGTAGGTGGACTAAGAGGAGAAGATGCATGCTTTCTAAAATGATCATTCATGCAATATGCTTTTGTGTCTTTTACTTGCGTTTTATTAAACCAAGGGGATTGTGAGCATTTGTCTCTAGTTATGCCTTATTATTTGTTTATCTGAATTTGTATGTTTTATTTTAACCAGAAAGGGAAGCAAACATGTCTCTACTCTCCTAATCATGGAAAATACAAAATGGGGAAGAAAACACACAATCATGGCATCCAAACACTCAACCAACAAGCAAAAGGCATGATCATGGCATGTGCTAGTGTAGTGCTCATAGGTAAGTAAAGAAAAGCAAGCATCATAACAAAAGGCATGAATCAGGTCATGTGCATGTGTTATGGCATAGCAATTGTGTAAAAAGGCATGTATAGTCAAATATGTACAAACAAATAGAACAAGCAAACACAAAGTGTACAGATCAATGCCAAGCAAGAAAACCAAAACGAAAGCCAGAATCTGGTCATCCCCAACAGAGTCGCCAGTTCTTGTGACCATGCCGGTGGAACCCTGCACGACTCCAAGGTGCATGGAAACACACGAGGAGTCCCGATATGGTCACAACAGAGATGGTGAATCCGACAAAGGAGACTAGACTCGAAAACACCAAAGAAAGATAAGAAAATGAGTAACCACCTAGTCTTTCAATGGAAAGATGAGGAAAACCAAGATGCATATGAATGCAGGAAAATGATGTCAAGGAATGCAAATGAATGCATGTATGCTCTGTGCCTAATTGATGCAACACTTAGCCATTGTGGGCCAGAGAAAGGGTAAGATTCTTGTTACGCATGGGGAAGGTGTTAGGTACCCCATGCGCCCGAAGAACTCAGTCTTTCTAGGTTTCCTGCTTGTTAATGATCTAGTGTGTGTATGCTTGTCTACTTTGAATGCATATGCCTAAGATGAATGCGAAAACATGCCAAATCAAAGAGAATAAATAAATACAAAGAAATAATAATGAAAATAATCCGAGGGACAATGTAGGCATTAAAATGCCACTTTAATGTACGCCCTTGGGTGATGAGGAAAATCGTAAAAATCGAAAATATTCGGAAAGCATCTTGCAAAACAGTGGAAACTTAAGAAATCTAAGAAAATCAAATGGGAGAAAATAATCCTCATTCGGGTCAATGTCGGCATTGTTAAGCCTGTTAATGTACGCCCTCGGGCGATAAAAATCCAAATCAAATAAAAATCATGAAAATCGGAAGAAATTCTGAAAATAAGGCGGAAAGCTAATTTTGAAATAATTTTGAAATGCATGCATGATGCAAGAAAATAAGCATGAGAATATATGCATGAAAAAGGATAATAAAATGTACAAAAATAAAGCATGGGTGAAATATGTAAATTTCGAGGGACCTCTGTGCATAAATTACATGCTCCTGATTAAAGGTTGAGATTCCTGGGCTAAATCAGCAAAAAATGTTTAAGAAAACACATTTTATGCAATTTTAAAGAAGTTGGGGGTTAAATGTGCAAAACTATGTATTTTTTGTAAAATCATGATTCCTAGGGTCTAAACTGCAATTTTGCCAGCAAAACATGTACTCAGTGTAATTTTGAAGAAACTTAGGGTTAGATGTGCAAAATAGTGGACTCATGGATGAAAATATGAATTTCTAGGGACTGATTTGCAAATATGCCATAAAAAAATGCATTCAGTGTAAATTTAGTGAAGTTCAGGGTTTAAAATGAAAATTTGTGCACTTTTTGAGTAAAGATTTGAATCTCTAGGGTTTAGTTTGCAATTGTGCCAGAAAATCATTCATTGAGAACAATTTTAATGAAGTTCTGGATTTTATGTGCAAATTATGGACTTAAAACGAATGAAAACTAAACCAAAGGGTTTTGAATCAAAATTTAAAGCCTAAGAAATATTAAAAGAAAATCATAAGGATCACACTGCAAATTTACAAAACAAAACAGTATTAAAATGATTAAAAAACTAATGTAGGGACTAAAATGCAAAATAAAAGGACCTAAATGCAAACAAAAGAAAAGAAATGAAGTTATTTTAAAAAAAACATGACAATCGTCGGTGACCGCATCTCATCGGCGACGACGACTGGCACGCGATCCTAGGCTCCTCTAATGCCTGATCTGGCATCCAAATGACCGATGAGCAAGAGGAAAGAAAGGGAAGAGGATCTACTGGTTCCAATCAGACGTCCAGCGGCTGGGAGCTTCCTCCCACCAACCTCGCCAGCGTCGCGACTTCAGCGATGGGCCCGGAGCGGAAAAGGCCACTGAAGGCGATGGAGCAACGGTCCTGGCCTCATATAGGCTCAACAGTGTGGAGAGGAGAGTTTTCCACAGCTCAGAGGCAAGAATGGTGCCGCTCTTCCCCCTCTTGATCAAGCTTGACGTTGTCTCCAGCAGCATCGACTATGGAGGTCTTTTGAGGCTCGAATCAAGGTATTGAAGCTTCTGAAGTCCAAGGGGAGAGAAGAGAAAGGCACTTCGATGCTCTGGAGTGAGCTACACCTCACGGGACGCGTGGAGGAATTCTACTGTGCATCTTCTTCTCCGGCGACGACAAGGACGACAGCCAACGAACTTCTCCTAGAGGCCTCCAGAGTGGGTGTCGTGGTGTCCAACGAGGTGGAGAAGCATGAGGGGAGAAATCCTAGTCAATCCCTAACCTCTAAGACACGGGATGCATTTTGGACTTATGCCTCCACCTCGCTCACCAGAGAAATGGGTCTGACGACCCATAGAACCCACATTTCCCGCCAGGGAGCTTGATTCTCCCCTAGAATGAGTCCAAGGAGGCTGAGGAGGACCTAGGAAACAAAATTCAACCAAAATTAACTAAATCAGTAGCCTTACCTGAGCTGGCAATGAATATGGCTACTTGTGGCCACTGGAGCTCACTGGAGACGGCGGTCGAAGCTGGCCTGAACCCTGAATTGCCCTCTCTCCGAGTCTCCTCAATGATCTGAACCTCCCTAGGCTGCTTTGGTTGTACTGGTTTGAGTAATTTCTATTGGTTTCTCTCCTCTAAAGTTATTTCTTCCTTTTTCAAGCTTTTTCCTTTTTTTTCCCTTCTTTTTTAAGTTGCAAATGGGGTATTTATAGAGCTATATGGTTGGGTGGTTAGAGAAGTGGTTAGGGTTGTTAGGAAAGTTTGTTAGAGTTGTTAGATTAAGTGGGAAGTTGTTAGAGTTGTTAGATTGAGTGGGAAGTTGTTAGAGTTGTTAGGTTAAGTGGTTAAGGTTGTTAGATTAAGTGGGTTGTTGTTAGAGTTTGTTTAGGTTTAGGGTTTTGGATTAGGGTTTAGGCTAGGCCTAAGGTTTTGGATTGCGGTTTAGGCTAGGCTTAAGGTTTTGGATTAGGGTGTATTAGAATTAGGGTTTGTTAAGATTTACATGGGTTTGATTTGGTTTGAGACACAACTACGGTTTAGGATATGGTTTAGTGTACTGAATGTCCTCTAGGTTTTTTAGATTAAAACTGAGGCTTAGGTTAGTCTTTTATGGATGAAATTATGGTAAGATGTCAAGTTGGCTTTGGGAAAAGTAATTGAGAGCCCAACTGTAGACACCTCGATTTTGAGGCAGCTCGTAGGCGAATTCTCCAAAAGGATGTTGCTTTGAACACAGCAGGCCTAACCACATCCAAACCCTATTTGACATTTTGATTAGCCCAAGATCATCATACAAGCCACAAACGCAAGCCCATGGTCCAGTCAATAAGCGGAGAGCATTATTCTAGAGTGCCAATGTAAAGCACCATAATGGAGCACCAATGTGGAGCACCATTATGGCACACCAATGTGGAGCACCATCTTGGCGCACCAATGTGCAGCACCAAGCTAGCGCACAGCTCTGTTCCAGGGTACTGCCTGTTGGCTATTCGTTCGCCTCACTTGTAACCTTCATATGCAAATGGACACATGAGTCCTCACCTATTTTGACATTCCCCTACAAGCCTACGAGGGTCTCTTGGCCTTCACGTCCTTTGGCATCCATGTTCCAACGTTTTTTTTGTTTCCTTTAAAAGCACTCCATACACCACACTTTAGGCTCTCTTGGCAATTTGTCATCCCTTTGAGCAACCAGTGCACCCACCTCCAGAGCATCTCCAAACACCCATTGCATCCCTGAGCACCCCCAACCGTATCTATAGCACCCAGAGGGAGATACCTCGAGCCACCCAAGGAGAAAAATACCAAAGGCTCTGGATTCGGGTTGCAATCTGAAAAAGAGTGTCTGGAGTGCACTAAACTGGTGCACCAAATAGGAGCACTATAGTGGAGCACCATATAGGCACACCAAATTGGCACACATTATTGGAGCACCATCCTGGCGCACCAAGCTGGTTACAGATGCAAACAATAGGTTTTGCATCAATGTTTGCATGTTATCCTAATTGCCATGGGATCTGATTTTCCTGGTGTTTGTTCCTGGATATACCATGATCGTGCCTGCATAGTTGTATCATCTAATAACTCTGTTTGCATTAGTTTTTCATCTAGTAAAGTAGTGATACTTACTACTTGGGTCTTGTGAATTGGTGGCCTTTTTTGGTTCTTATCGATGAAATCCTGTTGCACCGTTGCCTGATTCAGACCCCGAGTAGCGTAGTTGAACATTAAGACATGACCCACTCTCCACTTCACCTATATTTGGCTTTAGGCACAACACTAGGCACACATTTCATGTAGCATTGCATGGCATATCGCCCTCGGGCGTACAGAAACAAGCTGAAAAGCCAATATTTCCACATGAGTAAACAAAGAACCCATGAAAGATTGATTTCTCGGGCGCACGGAGGTGCCTAATACCTTCCCCATGCATAACAGGGATCCTTGCCCAATTCTTTGGTTCATGATGACCTTTGCAATTGGTTTTTCCATAATTTTATTGTTTAAAAATGGTTTTCCTCATCTCCTGTTTTTAAGTAGACTAGGTGGCGACTCCCGCATTTTATCATTTCATTATTGCTTTTTGCCGTGACTTCGCTGGTCCTCGCACAATTGGCCTTTTGTGCCACACACGAGGCTATCGCCGGCATGGTTACACCAACAACCAAAAGTCCATTCCAAAAGAGGCTACCTGCAATCCTACAAAATTAGGGTGTCTACAGCCACCCATAGCTTGTGAATCTCCATAGGGCCAGTCGAGTCAAAGGTGTCCTCTTCCTCCAATAAGCATGCAGCTTTCCAGCCTAACTGAGGGTAGACAAAACAAAATAATAATAATAATAGATAACAAGCAAAAACAAACAAAAAGCATTACACCCAATCAATAAAGCATTCATACTTGCTCCAACAACCGTAATAATCACCTTTGATCAACCAACTTACTTGCTTACAATAGTAGAAGCCACCCTAATAATCATTATCATCTCCATGCTTGCTAGAACCTTTTAGCTTGCATATTGCATCGCTTTATAGGTCTTCACCGAGCGTCTTCAACTATGGGCACTTTAGCTGCTTTCTGGTCAAAATGCATATACAGCAAGGGCACCTATTAGTGCACCATTACACAAACTTGCAGAATCAGTAGCATTAGCAGCAATTCTCCCCACAATTGGTCAAGTTCCATCAACACCATCAAGGGAATGCCCAGCGATAGCCTAACCCAACACAGAATAGTCAGAATACAATGCTTGAACAAGCAGTAGAATAGAACACAATCCTTAATCAAGCAAGTATCGTTCCTCGCCTCAACCAACATCACTCTCAAACCTTTCAGCAATCTAGAGTGCCCAACAGTTGCAGTCTAAGCCCCCACTTCCTCTTATTTCTATCCATCTCTGTCCGCCCTCGTCCGGTCCCATTTTGCCAACCGCATAGGTGGTCTATGACATTCTACGTGTCTGTACTTCATCTTCCTTGGGCAAAGCATTGCATGCCCATTTTGAGACCATTGCACACCCTCGAGTTGTGTTTGGCATCTCCTGCAATAGCTTGACTTGATACTAGGGGCATCTGTTTTGCCCTAGTATCTCATGGGTTGCCCTTCGCTTCCTTCCTACAATGTCCTTCCCTTTGATACAAGGGGCATCTTCGCTACCCATTGATATCGTTTCACCCTTCTTTTAGGGTTGGCACCCCTAACTACCATGGGTTTGTCTTCTGACACTTGCCACACCTTTGAGTGTGGTATTCTCGTTTCCATCCCATCCTAGGTGATAGGTCTGTTGACTTGTCGTTGCCTTCCCTTGATCAATAAACTCGCTGGCCTGTTATCTCCCCTCCAATACCAAGGGTATCTTGGTGATGCATTGATATCATTTTTCCATTCTTTTTGCTACACCTTCAAGCATTGTATTCTCGTTTTTGTCCCATCTCAGGTGGCAGGTCCGTCGACTTGTCATCACCTTCTCTTGATCGACAGGCTCGCTGGCCTATTATCTCTCCCTTGATACTAGGGGCATCTTTCCTATCCTTTGGTATCGTCTCACCCTTCCTTTGGGCTGGCACCCCTAACTGGCATGGGTTTGTTTTTGGACCTATGCCACACCTATGGGTGTAACATTCCCGTTACTTTCTCTCCTTCGGTGACAGATTCACGGATCCGTCGTTGTCCCTTTTGCTTGATAGGCACGCTGGCCTATCATCTCCTTCGTGCTTTATCCTCCGACAAGTAGGTTTTGGACTCGCCATGTCCTTTCTTGGGCTGATAGCCCTAACTATCTAATCAGCAAGCTCATCAATTCTTGCCACACCCCTCATCTCCTCGAGCTGATAGCCTTAACTATCCGATTGGCAAGCCTATTAGTTCTTACCACGCCCCTCATCTCCTCGGGTTGATAACCCTAACTATCTGGTAATGAGTCTGTTAATTCATCATCCCCCCATAAGTGTAGCATATCAACGCATTTCGCTACTGTTACACCATATCATGTACAAGCATAGCATACCATTGCAATATATTACACCAACTACATGTCTTAGCACAATGCATCACACTGCTTTGCATAAACATTACATCAACACTTCTTTGACATTGCCATTCTAGCATCATGACATCATGCCTCGACATCACAAACCCAGTATCTTGCTCTTGCACCATGTTCTCGATATGCCTCCCACAGCATTGAATGCCAATGTATCCTCTGCAGCACTACTCACTCGGCATTGATATTCCACACTACGTGCCCAACATCATCTGCATCAGCATTTCACAATCTGGTGGATGCCTAAGACTGTCATTGCCCCCATGCCTAGTTTACATACACCATCACTCCATTAGTATCACATGTTTGGCATACCTCCCACAGCATTGAATGCAAGTGAATCCTCTACCACACTACTTGCTTGATGTTGGTATTTCGCATTGTGTACCCCACACCATCATCATCATCACCTCATCTTGCATCATATTCTCATTGGTATCGCATGCTTGGCATACCTCCTGCAGCATTGGGTGCTAGTGTATCCTTTACTGCATTACTTGCTCGATTTTGGTATTCCGCACTACGTACCCAACACCCCACACAAACACTTCATTTGCACCATCACTTCATTAGCATCGCATGCTTGGCATGCCTCGCGCAGCACAGAGTGCTAGTTGCTCGATGTTGGTATTTCATATTGACATTGCATACATCAACCTCCGTACCACTTCGCCTACATCATTGTTTTGTTGGCATCGCATGCTTGGCATGCCTCCTACAGCACAGAGTGCTAATGTATCCTCTGTAGCACTCTCACTCGATGCAGTATCCTCAACATTGCACTCCCAACGTCACGATCATCACCCACACTACACTTGCATCATCACACATTCACATTAGCATTGTGTAGAGTTGTGCATATCCCCAACAAAGCTCGGCACATATGCATTTGCATTCCAATAGTGTTCTTGCATCTTCACGCATCATTAGCATCAGCAATTGTGCATCTAGCATTGTGTTCGCACTTGGATTTTCATATTAGCATATGTGTAGACACCCCGATTTTGAGGTAACCCAGAAATGAGTATCTGTATGTTGCTTTGGATGTGATCAACCCTTGAATCGAGCCCCAAACCCATTAGCCAGAGCCCCAAACAAAATTTCTGAGCAGGGTTGGCGCACCAAGTTGGCGCACCAACTAGGCGCACCAACCAGGCGCACCAAGTAGGCGCACATAACAGGCGCACTAAGCAGGCGCCCAGCCGTTTCCAGACCGTGACTGTTGACCTTCCATCTTCCGGCTGTTAGCTTTGCAAACGAATGTGCTCGAGAATATTCGAGTCTTTTCGTCTACGAGGCCCTCCAGCTTCCATGAGTTACCCCTCTCATATATCCCTATAAATAGAGCACCATTTGCAACCTTGAGAGGAGGATTAGACCCATTTCACACCCCTTTTGCTGTGAGAAATTCTGTTCTGAAGCACAGAATTCTGCACTGAGCCATTATTCTACACGAGTTTCTCCTTCCACCCAGCAACACATACTCGAATTCTGGAGCTTTCCCTTGCATCCCAAAGCATCCTTGATCTTTCCAAAGCAACGAGGATCGTCTTATTTCTGATATTGCAAGGAGGAAACACTTCAAGAGGTAGGCCTTC
>JAMKQA010013589.1:0-22174 GCA_024699735.1 Posidonia australis
CACCTTGGTGCGCCACCTTGGTGCGCCAGCTCTGCTCACAAATTGCTGAACTCTGGCTTGCTAATGGGTTTGGGGTCTGGTTTAAGGGCTGATCACATCCAAAGAAACATACGGATACTAATCTCCGGGTCACCTCAAAATCGGGGTGTCTACAGTAAATAATTACAAAATGAATTTTACGGGTGTTACATCCTAACCCCCTTAAAAGAAGATTTTGCATTCGAAATCACTAAGCGAAAAGATATGGGTACTAGGCTAGGATGGCTTCCTCACGTTCCCACGTGGCCTCCTCAGCTCCATGATGCCGCCACCGCACCAAAACCAGTGGAATCACCCTATTCCGTAGCACTTGCTCCTTGCGGTCCCCAATCTCGATGGCATCCTCCATGAAGGACAGATCTTCCGGTAGCCCTTCTGGCTGAACTGGGATTACATGAGAAACGTGAGCTAGGCACTTCCTCAGCATGGATACATGGAACACGTCGTGCACGGACGACATCTCTGGTGGTAGATCCAACTAATAAGCAACCTCACCGATCTTCTAGGTGATCTGGTACGGGCCAATGTAGCGAGGACTCAGCTTGCCACGCTTCCCGAACCTCATGACACCCTTGGTCAACGACACCTTCAGGAACACATAGTCTCCCACCAGAAACTCCAGCAGTCGCCGCCTCCTGTCGGCATAGCTCTTCTGCTGACTTTGTGCAGCCAACAGCCTACTCCAGATCAGATCCACCTTGTCCGCATACAGCTACACAAGCTCAGGACAAATCAACTGATGCTCCCCCACCTCACTCCAGCAAACCGGTGATCTGCATGGCCTACCGTACAAAGCTTCGTATGGCGCCATCCCTATGCTCGAGTGATAACTATTGTCGTAGGCGAACTCAATCAGTGGCAAATGGTCTTCCCAACTCCCTTGAAAGTCTAAGGCACATGCTCTGAGCATATCCTCCAATGTCTGGATAGTTCTCTCTGTCTGACCATCCGACTAAGTATGAAATGTTGTGCTATAGTTGAGCACAGTGCCAAAGGCCTCCTACAGAGTTCTCCAGAACCTTGAGGTGAACCTCGTGTCTCTGTTCGACACGATGGACACCGGAACACCATGCAGCCTCACCACCTCGAATACATACAACTATGCTAGGCTGTGCATTGGAAGCTTCACCCGAATGGCTAGGAAGTGAGCAGACTTGGTTAGTCGATCCACGATCACCCACACAGTGTCGTTCTTCTTCTGAGTCCGTGGTAAACCAGTCACAAAGTCTATCTAGATGTGCTCCCACTTCCACATAGGAATATCCAACGGCTGCAAGGTCCCTCTTGGTCTCTAGTGCTTTGCCTTGACCAATTGACAGGTGGTACACCTCGCCAAATGGTCAGCAACATCTCTCTTCAGGCCAGGCCACCAAAAATTCCATTCCAGGTCTCGGTACATCTTCGTACTCTCGTGGTGAATAGTGTACCTAGACCGATGCGGTTCATCCAGCAACCTTTGCCTGGCCTCCTCATGCTGGGGCACATACAGACGCATATCATACCTCAGCTCTCCATATGCCCCAAAAGAGAAATGAGGCTCTCCACTAGCCTCTAGCTTCTCAAACGCAGCCTGAACAAATTGATACAGATGTTAATGGGCAACAATAAACTCTAACAGCTTTGGGCGAACAGACAAGTTGGCTACCCAGGCACCAACCGTTCCCCGAGCTTGCCGCTTCGACCTATAGCTCAACAGATCCTCCAGCATGGTCCACTCCTTGACCATCAGGCTCACCATCACATGCGTACGCCGACTCAGGGCATCAGCGACCACGTTGGCATTGTCAGGATGGTAGGATAGGCTGAAATCATAGTCCTTCAAGTACTCCATCCAACGACGTTGCCTTAGGCTGAGGTCTCTCTACGTGAAGATATACTTCAAGCTCTGATGATCAGTGAAGACCTCAAACTGCTCCTTATAGAAATAGTGTCGCCAGTGCTTGAGAGGGAACACTATGACAACGATCTCTAAGTCGTGGGTCGGGTAGCTCTTCTCATGATTTTTCAGCTGGCACGAAGCATATGCGATGACATTGCCATGTTGCGTCAGAACACACCCTAACCCAACACTACTAGCATCACTATACACAGTGAAGCCACCACTTCCAGAAGGTAGAGTCAACAAAGGGGTAGAAGCTAGGTGAGACTTCAGCTCTTGGAAAATCGCCTCACAATTCTAGTCCCAGCAAAAAGGAACTCCCTTCCTTGTCAACTCTGTCAAAGGCATGGCTATGGAGGAGAAATCCCTAATAAACCTCCTATAATAGCCACCAGACCCAAGAAACTCCTGATCTCCGTCACAGTCTTGGGTCACTCCCAACTACTCACCGCCTCAACTTTGGCAGGATCCACTCTGATGCCTTCTCCAGAAATTAAATGGCCAAGGAACATGAATTCGCTTAGTTAGAACTCACACTTGGAGAATTTGGCGTACAACTGATGACGCCTCAGAGTATTCAAAACCGCCCTCAGGTGCAAGGCATGAGTCTCAACTTCAAGGGAGTAGACCAGCATGTCATCAACAAAAACCACAATGAATTGGTCCAGAAAAGGGCTGAAAGTCCTGTTTATCAGATCCATAAATGCAGCTGGTGCATTAGTCAAGTCGAAAGGCATGACCATGAACTCGTATTGCCCGTACTTCGTTCAGAAAGCAGTCTTCTGAATGTCTAAGTCTCGTATCCTCAACTGGTGATACCCTAACCTTGGATCAATCTTTGAGAACACCGATGTAGATTGCAACTAGTCGAACAAGTCATCAATGTGGGGCAAGGGATACTTGTTTTTCACTGTGATCTAGTATAACACTTGATAATCTATACACAGTCGAAGCGAACCATCCTTCTTTCGGATGAACAAGACAGGCGCCCCCCATAGAGACACACTCGACCTGATAAATCCCTTGTCCAGCAACTCCTGTAACTGAGTCTTGAGCTCTCGCAATTCCACTGGCGCCATGCGATAAGGAGGCTTTGACACAACACCAGAACCGGGGATTAGATCGATCGAGAGCTCGACTTCCTTGTGAGGTGGCATACCAAGCAAATCATCAGGGAAAATGTCAGGATATTCACACACCACAGAGATGTTGTGAACACCTAACTAAGGAGAAGTGGAGATAAATATACTAGCATGATACTCCATGCAACCCCTGACCAAAGACTTATAAGCCTTCATAGCTGAAATGACAAGCTTAGGCTTACTCTGACACCCACCTTGCACAAAGAAAGATCCATCCTCAGGAGACCCAAAATAAACTCTCCTCCGACCATAGTCGATCAAAGCAAACTGCTGTGCCAACCAATCCATGCCGAGTATCACATCATACTCTTGCATGTCCATCACAATCAGGTTGGCGTCGAACTCTTTGCCATTCAGCGTCAAGTAGACTGACCACAGATACCTCCATGCCAAATTGTGCTCCCCCAGCGGCGTCACCACGCTAAGATGAAAGGTTAGTTTAGCTGGACTCTCTCTCTCAACACCGCCACGAAAGACTTAGAGATAAAGGAGAAAGAACTCCTTGAGTCAAACAACACTTTGGCCATCCGGCCAGCCATAATAAAAGAACCTGATGGCCAAACAAAACAACACCACACATCCATACAATCAGGCAGATGTCCGGATTACAAGGTCGTTACAACATATCTCAGAGGGTTACAGAACCAACTATTCATCCTTACCCTCAACAACATCTCCTGAAGACCTAGTGCCTAAAGTTGCAATGGTGAACACCCATCCCCTAGTCAACTGCTATGGTAAGCTTTCTGCCTTCTTAGGTGGTTCCGGAAAAGATCTCTGAACGTGTCCCGCCTTGCCACAATTATAGCACACCATAGAGGCCGAAGGCTGCCGAGGATGAGGACAATATGTAGAGATGTGGCCCACCTGACTACAGTTGAAGCATTGCCTCCCACCGGGAGCACTGGATCCTATCTGATTGAGGCCAGTTCCGCTAACCCAAGCAAAATTCCGTCGGCCCATAGAGGAAATATTGGACCTCGCCTTCTACTTCTTCCCATGGCTACCCGAACTACCAGCACTTAGAGGACCGGAGAAAGAGAACCGGGAGGTAAAAGAAGACTTACCCTTCCCTTTGGGATGACTCTCCAGAAACTTCTAATGCTCCGCCTCGAAGCGATAAGCCTTCCAACCATGTCCTCCACAGTCTGGCACCTACAGCCCATCACCTTCACTCGTAGCCTAGGGTTCAAGCCATCTAGAAACCTCTACGCTTGCTCCTCCTCAGACTCATAAGTTGGAGCAAAGCATTCCAACTGGGCGAACTCAGTCTCATACTCGAGCACCGACATCATGCCTGCTCTAGACTCTGAAAATCTCGATGAAGCTACTCCTTCACATGAGCGAAAAATGCTTGTCATAGAAGGCCACCTTGAAATCCTTCAACAGGATACTAACAGTGACTAAGTTCGGGAAATTTAGCTGCCACATAGACATCCACCACCTATCTGCCTCACCATCTAGCAGGTAGGTCGCCAGCCGCACCCAATGCACCTCTGGGCACGCCATGCTCTCCAGTATCTTCACCACTTTCTCCAACCAGGCCTCGCTCTCCTCAGCACTGACCTTGTCCTTGAACGATGGCGGATGAAGCTTCATGAACTGGTTTAGCCGTGGGTCACCCGATAGTTCGATGACACTACTCTTGCTGAACGCGTAAGAGATCCTGTGTGCCAAACTCCTTAGTTCTACACAAACCACCTTCCATCCACCTACGTCCTCATAGGGCTTGATTTCCTCGATAGGGACCTTGCCCGTACGACCATGAGGAGGCATCCTGCCGAAGAAAGGCAAAGTACCTGCACCACAGACAGAGCAACAACCAGAAAACCATGGCAAAAAATTAGGTACAGACTCTACGATGCATGCAAAACCTATGGAGTCTCTTGACCGGAAACCCTAGGTGTAGTGCAACCTAGTGAACCTGGAGCTCTGATACCATAAACTGTCACGCCCTACATTTTCCACAATAACTTAAAACAAATTAAATTACGGGAAAATTAAAGCCAAATAGTAAATATCTAAGTACCAGGAACCTGTGTGTGCAGCTAGGAGACTCTAGACTATATGCACTATGCTAACCTTCTACATGCCTACACCTACAAATAAAAAATACGAGGAAAAATGTATGAGTGACAAAAGTCACCTAGTACGCACCCCCATGAAAACCACGGAAAACAAAACTATAATCAATTTTCCTTTTAAATTCATTTTGCAAACCATTTTCTAAAAACCTCATAAACCAAGCCTACACCAGCCAAAACCACAATCGGGGCTCTACTACCCTAATGCCACAAGCAAAGGCCCTCAATGGCCAAACCACACATAGTGAGTCGGGAAGTCCGGCGCTAGGCAACCAAACTCTGGCCACAAGCAGCCCAACGAAGAGCAACCAATGGCGTCTGCACTGCCACAACGTGCCACCTTGTGCAGGAGCCGCGTCGTCCCACAATTCTCCCACCTAGAGAACCCTCACAAAGCAAACCCCTCCCTAGGAAGGCTGTCCTATGTCTCAGCACGCTACCAGCTACGAGGCACGTGTCCCACCCACATTGGCCACCACAGGGTACACTTCCTCACGGTGTCCTCCACACACGGTGCTCAGGAGGGAGTGTCATACCTTCACACCCGACGACACCTGAGCGTCAGTGCTCACAGCGACAGTAGGAGTATCATACCTCCATGTCATGCCACAAGACACCTCAACCCATGGACCACAACCCTAGCCTTGAGACGACAGTCAATGAGTCTCATACCTCTAGTACCCGACGCCCCTTAACCTCAGGTATCTCGGCCCCCGACCTCAACCAGGGAATTGCCCCCGACCACCCCAGAATGTCGTCACATTCCTTGGTCCCGAAGACACGGTCCCACACTGTCTTGACCCACATATAGAAAAATAGGAAAACATTTTCCAAAACAGGTCAACTATTTCCTTGAAATCCATTTTTCATATCTTTGAAAATTCTTCCAAAATCTCGACAAAACGACGCATCAGGGGTCCCAAGAGAGTACCATTGATGGCCCACAGTCCCTCTCAATGGGACAAAACACAGCAATCTAGAATGCCATCAGAAAACACATTTTATAAACTTATTTGGGCTTAGATTCGACATGCTAAAAACAGATCCGGTATGCCGAAAAGCACTAGTTCAGTAGACTGATTTGTATCGATTGACCGAATCAAGTCAACGGTCAACACTCAGGCCAAATTCGGTATACCAAAAACTGGTTTGGTTGACCGAAATCTCCTGATTTGGGCGACTGTCTAAAATCAGACGACCAAATTTCGACCAGAGGACCTAATCTGATAGAAAAATGGCATACCGAAATGGTCTGGTATGTCGAATTCTGCGAAAAATAGGAAACAACCCAAACCCTACAGTCCAAAATCACCCCAACTAGGACCTCCGATCGGACCTACTAAACAAGCACCAAAAATCTTGCATAAAACATAAGATGTAGACCCTCGAGTCTACTCAAAATCCAAACGAACAAAACTAAAATCCATTCACCATGCATCAAGATATAAAATCACAAAGGCAGAAGGGTCAAAATGACCCAAAACACACCAACTGCCATAAATATCCATAAATGCCACAATAAATTCTAAAACATTAAATTTAGCCTAGATTACATGCATCCTAGCCATTTCTACCATTTTACTTGTTTTCTACACATTAAATTGGGATATGTACCTGAAACAACCTCTAACGGTCTCCGACCGACTCTAGCAAATTCTGGCGACCCTTCACGACCACGGCTATACCACGACCTCAGGGACACTCAACCCAAGCTCTACACGCCACCTGAGCCACCACAGCCCTCTGCTTCTCTCTCTCTCTCTCTCTCTCTCTCTCTCCATTGACGTGCGAAAGAAGGGAACAAAGGAGGCATGGGAGGATGGGTGGAAAGAGAAGGGGGTGGAGATGGAGGAGTGCGGAGGAAAGGGAAGGGAAAAAAGGGTGGGGAAGAAGGGGAATGCGCCCGAGGAGCAGGAGAAAAGAAGAAGAAAGAACGTGGAGACGGCGATGAGTGGTAGAGGAGTGTGGTGCGGCTTATAAACCCTACGCATGTAGTAGTTGGGAGTGTGCTCACCTGCACGTCTCAGCCACCGGCACACCGCACGAGCACACCGGCCACTCCTCCCAACCACCAGCCACAGCAACCAGCCCACAGCACGGACCCCACACCTAGCCCCACACGCACAGTGCCACAATGCACTGTGCCAACCACGCACAGGGATACGCAAATAAAAGTCGACCCACCAGGCCTAAGCCCAAAAGCCCAAAACCACACAACAGGCCTCAGAACGGTACCACCCGTCCAGGAACAAAATTCGTTAAAATGTAAATAATTCCAAAATGAATTTTACGAGTGTTACAATAGTGGTATAATCGCTGATGTGTGGATGTAGGGTAGGTCAAATGCAGTATGGTGGGTGGTGTAAGATGATGGAGCGACAGCGACTACGTAAATGGGGTCCCTGACAATGGGCCTTGTGGATGCTATGCCCTGCCAACCAATCGGGCTGACCACTAGGGATGGGAGTCATATGCTGTGTAGTGTATTGTGGTGGTGGAGGATGTAGAGGCGTCACTCCCGTCGTCAGAGCAGTAAGGAGTTGGGGTGACAGTCGATGTGGCAGTGTTGTAGGGTAAACTTGCAGAGCTATGTGGGGCTGTGTTGGAACCTTAGGGGTGGCAATAGGAACAACCATATTGGGGTTCAATGACAGAGCCATGCCTTGAAGCCTCTGTCCAAGGGCCATCAATAGCTCTACCTACACGTTCCAAAGACCCATCAGTGGCAACATTGAGGGACGGGGTGGACAACTGACCTGAAGCTAATGGAGGTACAAACATAGACTGTCCAAGAGGTAGGGAACCTATGACTGAAGCCACCATAGTAGATTGTGTGCTGAGGATAGGGTGACCATGAGGGTAGGTGATAGTCAACGGTGCTTAAGGGACCTTAGTGGCGATCATCGTGACACATTCAGTGACTGGTCCTTGACTGACAACCTACTGAAACCTTGAAGGAAAAGGAGCGGACTCCTCCTGCACCGGGAATCAGTGCATGAGCGGAGATGACAGGACCACAGATGTAAGAGTCAGAGTAAAAGGAACTAAGGCAGAGATCTCCTCCAGGATATCAGTAGGGTGAGCATCACCAACGTGTTAGGCCATAGTAGACCGGGAACGAGTGATGACAGGACTTCGATGGCAAACAAGAGGGTGAATCCTAGGATGAGCTATCCTTGAAATTGATAGATAACTTGGGGAAAGATGGCAAAGAGCAGTTGCAACAGGGATGCGAAAAGATGGAGTGCTCGAGCTTAGGCTAGGGAACTCGTTCACTAATCTGCGTCATCGAAAGACAACAAGACGGAAGTCAGAACCTACGACATGAATAAAGTCATGCGGTGTTTATTAAAGTGGTATGAATGGCACATATGCACATGTATGCAACTACTATGCTCTCCCTCACCATCTATGTGTATCCTAGTTGGCCGTCTACTCCAGATTCTCTCATGGGTAATACAAGTCTTTGACTGAAGGCTAGAAAGTAAGGTCCCATCTCATGCCAAAGCGATGGAACGGTGGTGCGTTGGGAGCCTCGACCCAACCAAAGCATGGGATGTACCCTCTACTAACACTGACACAACCCCAGACAAGGGGGACAATCGGCACCCTGTCCTATGCCAAAGCAATAGAATGAGAAACCGGGATTGCCCTTCGCAAATTATAAGTGGACTCAAAAGAGGAGAACATGCATGCTCCTATATGTATCATTCATGCAAGAATGCTTGATGTGTTTTACGTGCATATTATTAAACCAGATGAAGGAATAGGTGCATGTCTGTTTCTAGTTGTGCCTAGATGTTGCTTTTATCTTGTGGACTTTAAGTTAAGCCTGTAGGAGGAGCAAGCACGTCTCTAATTTCCTAGGCATGGTAGATACATAAAGGAGAAGAAAACACTCAATCATAGCAAGCAAACATCACACATCAAATCAAAAGGTAGGATCATGGCATGTGCAGGTGTAACGTGATCAAGGTGGTGAAAAGAAAACTGACATCACGGCAAAAGGCATGAAACATGTTGTATGCAAGTGGTGATGTAGATTGTTTGTGTAAAGTAAAACAATCATCAAACAAAAGGCATGCAAGACACTAAACAAAGGCACGCACGACATAAGCAATGTATTATCAAGAGCAAACAAGTACGAGCCACACAAGAAAATGAAGAGTGCAAACATGAAGTGGGAGTCTAGTATCTCCAATAGAGTCGCCAGTTCCTGTGACCATGCCGACGTGGAGAGAGGAACCGATAGGGCCATGGTGAGGAGCAATGAGTCTAAGGAAAGGGACTCTTGACTCGAAAACACTAGAAAACATGTGAAAACAAAAGAAATGGATAATGGGAGTCGCCACCTAGTCTATTTAATGGAAATACGAGAAAAACAGGAAAAAATGCTATGTGATGCAACAGACAATCGAAAACAATTAAAAAAATTGACTCCAATGCTAATGGATAACTCATAGGTCATTGCGGGCGGAGAAACAGATAAGGACTCTTGTTATGCATAGGGAAGGTGTTAGGCACCCCCGTACACCCGATGAATCGGTATTTCTACGCTTTTCTGCTCGTATGTGTGGCAAATGCAAATGTATGCTTGCTTGAGTCTTAGATAGATGCGTGCTTCATGCCATGCGAAAACAAACGAAATGCCAGGGGTAAAAACCATGCAACCTAATGCTCATTCATGCTGTACGAGTTCTAGACCGACGATCCACAGGAACTTGACATAGTAAACATCCTTGCCCTAAAGTTGAACACGATAAATCCAAAAGAAACGCGATGGAAAACAATACGAGCAATATTCGAGACATTATGTTAGCGTGAATGCTATTTAATGTACGCCCTTAGGCGATATGCAACATATAATGTATGAAAACTGGTTTGGGACATGATGTAAGCGATTACCTCGATTACTGTACGCCCTTGGGTGATATGCAATATGCAATGCATGGATGTCATTAATGTATGCCCTTGTGGGAACGATGTTCGATGCTTATGCGGATACCAGTAAAACAAGGAAAACACCTATCAAATCTTATTAAATTGAGTCAAACATAGACATTTGTGAATAAATGGAAAAAAGAATGCAAAAACAGACAACATGCAAGGTTATGTAAAATGTCAACATGCTAAAAATACACATAATCTAGCAAACAAGTCAAATAGGGTGGTTCTCTGTCGACGTCTATCTATGCGGCATTAGATCTCGTGGCCGCACCATTGGGCGATGAGTGGTGTCGCCTCTCAGTCTAGCGGCACATGCCCTAGATTGATCAGGCTGCCTAGATCTATCTTGGAGAGATCAAACGACAAACAAGTCTATTTAAGCAATCAAGTTTCAAAGAAAACTCCGATTTTAATAAGTTCAGATATTTATTTAATGGCTTGATTAATCTGTGTTCGCTCAATTATGTAGGTTCCTATGGCAAGGATGAAGTCAATTTCAAAGATTTTAAGGATCACTCAGTAGGATTTAAGCTCTTTGGTGTCACTTTTTGACTTTCGTTAAGATCTACCAAGAGGGCCTAGGCTACAGGTTTGTCTCTCTAAAGAGAGGCCCGTAACCCAGGATTCTATCCTTAAGGGTTGGTCCTAGCAAACCACAAAACAATAAATAAATACCAAACAACAATATGTCAAGTTTCTATTAGGGTTTGTTACAGACTTAGGGAGAAAGGTGAAGTCTGAAACAAGCCCCTAGGACACCTTAAGCTCCTTGATCTGATAATCACATTCAGGATAGAGTATGGGTAGGTGACTTGCACCGGCCTGGGTTCGCTCTACTCGGTCGATCAAACCAGATTGTGAACCCTAAGGAACTATACCTTGTTGTCAAGCAATTAGTTTCCTCCCTATTAGAGGACATAAAACAACCCTAGAATATGTTAAAAAGCCATAATGAATAGTGGATAGGAATATCATAAGTTTTATTTATTCAGATCAATACTGCAAGCAATAAAAATCAACACTAACAATAAAAACAAAGTCTTTAGGGAAAAAATGTTCCTAAAATCATCAGTCGCCTATCGCCTCTCGACGATTGATGGTCATCTTCTTTCTCCTACGTGCATGGAGTGTCCTAAGGTTTTAAAACTGGTTTCTCTCTCTTGCATGGGGATCTAGGGTTTTGGCATAGGTCTCTCTCTCTCTCTCCTTCCTCCTTCTCTCTCTTTTTCTCTATGTGCATGGGATGGGCTGTCTCTCTCCTTCTCTCTCTCTCTCTCGTATGGGTGCTAGGCTATCTCTCTCTCTCTCTCTTCTTTCATGCATGCATGGGGACTGGCTTTCTCTCTCCCTTTCTCTCTCTCTTGTATGGAGGCTACGTTTTGGAGGGCTATGGACTGCTGCTCTCTCTCTCTCTCCCTCCCACTCGTATGGGACTACCGGGTGTGATGGTTTGGTGTGGAGTCATAGGCTAGGGTTCTTCTGTCCTCTCTCTCTCTCTCGTGCATGGGTGCCAGGCTTGGAGACGTGGCAGTGGTGAATGACCATGGGGTGTCGCTGGAGTTGGCTTTGTGGGTTGGACGTGGAGGTCAGCTGTCGTGGGGGAGAAGGACTAGTGGGTCTTGGATGGAGGGAAGACAAGAAGGGAAGGCTCATGGGGCTAATGCTCATGGCTGGAGGGAGGAGGACGTGGCCATGGGTGTGGCTGTTTGTAGGTTGCGGTGGAAGGAAGATGGTTGTGGATGGACGACGGTGGGTTTTTCGACGTGGAGGCGGGTCTAAGGGTCAGCCTTCTCTACCCCCATGCTTCTTAGGGTTAAGGCAGATGCAAAGGTTGGGAAGGAAGGCAGCGGCAGCTAGCTTTGTTGGGTTCACGCATAAAGGGGGAGGACGATGACCGTTAGGCTGTGGAGGACGGCCATCGTAGGTTGCGGGATTACGGAGTGGGGCTTCCGTCGCGTGTGGGATTTGATAGATGGAAGATGAGAGGGGTAGCCAAAGATGCACAGGAGGCAATGGTTTGTGCGGAACGAACCCTATCTTGCGGGCAAGGGCTGGTGATCTTCAGTGGATTCTCATATATGCGTGCACGTCAGCGAAATAAAAAAAACTAAACGAACACCATCGAAAACATACCGAAACAGACTAAAAAATAGAGGAATGCTTAGAGGTTACATGAGACACAGGATTACCCACGTAGTCGACGGGCTTTGGACCTTCCTAGTGTGCAACCGGCAGTGGGCTTGCTGGACGTCCCAGCTGCAGTGGTTGGGCCGTGTAGGGGCTGCTTGGGACGTAGTGAAGGCTGGAAGAAGAGAAAGGCTAGAGAAGATGGTGGACAACAACGGAAAGGGGCTGAATAAGGTATCAACGTGGAAGGAGAATGGCGGTTGCTTCCCTCTTCCTCTCTCACCCGTTCCAACTGTCTCTCTATCTCTATCTCTCTCGTTAAACTACTCCTCCTTCTTAGGGTTTTGTTGCCCCCACCTCTTTCTCTCCTACTTGTTGGAACTCCTCTCCATAGGGTTTTCTCTTATGTCCTTTTCTCCTCTTACATGGGTGGCTTACATAGGGTTAGGGTTTGCATGTGGGTTGTAGGATGTAGGGTTTTTTGAACGGACGGTGAGGATGGGTGTAGGGTTTGCATGGGCTTTAGGTTTAGATTGGGATTGGGCTTATTGTTTTGGGCTCAAGTTTATCTTTAGGTTTGGTTTAATTTTGGTCTTATTTTATTTTATTTTTTAGGTTTATGTTTAGATTTGTCTTAGTTTATTTTTATTTATTTATTATTATTATTATTTGACGTAGATTTTATTTGCTTAGGTCTGATGGTGGTTGGATTTTATTTTATTATTTATTTTGGTTTGTTTTAAATTTGGGTTTTATGGTTTGGCCTGTGGGGTTTGATTTGGGTTTAATTTTTTGGGTCTGTGCTATTTTTTAAAATTTTTAGTTTAGGTTTATTTGCTCTTTTAGGTGTGATTTGGGTTTGGTGTTATTTTGGTTTTTGTTTAATTTATTCTTTTATGCTTAGGTTTATTTTCATTTTTAGGTTATTTCATCTTTTTAGGTTTTGATTTTGTTTTATTCTCTTAGGTTCAGTTTTGCTTTTAGTTTATTTTATCTTTTTAGGTTTTGATTTTGTTTTATTCGCTTAGGTTCAGTTTTGATTTTAGTTTATTTTATCTTTTTAGGTTTAGGTTTTATATTGAGATTTACATTTACGTTTAACTTTAGATTTAGTTTTATTTTTTTTAGGTTTACGCTTGGGCTTGGTTTTAGTTTAGTTTGGATTTAGGTTTATGTTTGGGCCAATGGTGTTTGGTTTGGACTTTAGGACAGGCCTTGGTTTGTTTTTGAGTTTAAAGGGTCAGGTTGGGTCCACTTAGCCAGAGCATGATTCTGGAGGTCTGCCGCCAAGTGACTGCAAAATCAGGGTCAGGTGGGTCTATTTGATGTCACCAATCAGTGCGATGTCAGAGCACGTCACCAGTCAGATGGGCAACGGAAGGAGTCGCTAGTCAGTCAGGCTGCTCGTGCCCTTGGCTGATCTAGTAACCAAGATCTCTCTTGGGCAGACCAAATGCGAAGCAAACCTAGTTAATCAATCAAATTTCAGGAACAATCGCAGATTTTAATGGATTTGGAAAGCCTATAGGAAAACGCTCTGGAACCATAGTCATTGATAGCAGAGGCACCTGAACAAGTCACCACTTTCGCTAGCGTCCTGTAATGGCATCGTAGATACGGGTGACTAGATATCTAGACCCCTAATCACTAGAAAAAACCTTGATAAAAGGTCTGTAGTGTCACGAAACCCTATGCGCGTGACCTTCAGACTGAAAACGACACTTAAATATAAAAATAATGAAAAATAACAAAAGGGACAAGAAGAACACTTACATAGCATGGGAGTTGGCTTATACCGGTCCGACTGTGATCACCAAATTTTTGTAAGATGTAAGATGTCGTGATCCATCTATGAGCCTTTGTGGTTGTTGGATCTCATGATGATGAGGAGGTTTGTGGTCTTGGGTTCACCAGCTCACCAAATCGAGGACTGGATGTCGTTCGACAGCTTTCTCGTGCGACGTGGCTTCTTTCTCTTTAAAACAAGTAGTTCTAGATTAGATCAAGGTGTAGTAAGCAGGATCAAAATAAGCAATGAAAAACATAACTAAATGCACTAAATACTAACTAGAGGGTGGTTCCCCGCATGCATATGCCATGGGCTAATCAATGTCATGCAATGGATTTATGTAATAATAAAAAATGCAAGAATTAGAAGATGCTCCTTCCACTATTGTACGTTGTGGAGTGGATGAGCAAGTGGAGATCTGGACGGAGCTTTGAAATTGTGCTTTAGCTAGGAATGGGACATGATCTTTGGGATCTAGGATTCTCACAGGATTTTGGTAGGACTTCGCCTAGGATTTATCTCTCTCTAGGCAACCTCTCCCTAATTTCAGAAGGCTCTCCTAACCTAGGGGTCTATTTATAGGCATGAGGACGTCAAATCTCGTTGAAAATTGGATTATGAAAGCTTTTAGAAACTAAATCAGTTTGGAAATTCGAAAATGAGGATATTTAATACTCGTCGTCGGTGTGACCGACGACATACCTTGATATGTCACCATAGAGAACGACGACTGCCCAGAAGGTTCTATTTCTCATTGCGGAAAAATAGACAAAAATATCTCGTGGGGGCTAGTCGCCGCTTATAGTGGTGCCAATTCATAAATATCATCGATTTTAAAATAAAAATCAAAAATCGATTCAACAAATATCATACAACTATAAACGACTTGTCCGGATATTTTCACTCTCTCGAAATCACTAGAATATTCTAGAAAATATTTGAATCCAAAATCAGATTTTAAATCCAAATTCAAAATCAAAATCAAATTTAAAGATAAAATCCCCAAGAATTATGAGAATTATGTTAAATATATCTATAACAAATTCCAATCTAGTAACTAAATAGATATTTGGAAATTAAGCACATGTTGAAATTATCTTTTAAATTTAAATAATTTTAACATTTAAAAGTCATAGTTAATATCATATCATATTTTAAATCATGATACAAAATATATGATATTAATCTTGACATCACCCACTCTTCTAGAATTTTCTGGAATTATCTAGCATTGATAAGGATTTATAATAATAGTCCATAAATATATAAGTAATTAGAGAATACTAGAAATTAGAATAATCATGGGAAAAATCATGATAATATTTATAAATATCTCATATGTTATATTAAAGCTTGGGATGATAAATTATCTAGAGAAAGAAACCTAGGATGTCAGGTGCCTACTGAATTGGCACTAGAACACTAGTCGCTTATATGAGAGGCGATGAGACATGGCACTTACTCAAATTAGGGCTAGACTAGTCGCTTGATTGGAAGGTGCCATTCTGATCTATTGCATTTTATCCCCTGTATTTTATGTTAAATTCAGAAAACTTCCTTAGAAGTCTAGAAAATGCTAAGAAATCGCATGAAATCATAAGAAAACATCCTCTTTAAGCACAGAGTACTCAAATCTACTACTAATTTGAGTAAGATGAGAGCGTTAGCTCTGCCACAGCTAGCGACTCACACCAAAACGTTCATGGGACTTAAGCCTGCCACCAGCTTGAGCAGGTTAGCTCTGCCACAACTAACAACCTTAAACTAAGTAAAATCAACAATGTTTTTAAAGAAAACATGAAATATCCAAAAGATAGAGCAGAGATCCCTAGCCTCGTGATCTAGGGCGTCTTAAAGGTTCTTACCCAAGATGACTCTAGGAAATGCGAAAATGAGATATCTACAGCATCCACATCAAATCTCCCTAAGCGTCTTGAAGGTCGATGAAAGCAAGCCAAAAGGGGTGAAGAGAAGCGTGAAATGATTTCAACATCCATGAAGTGGAGTCGTACATAAACAAAAGGGCACCAAAGAGAAGCCTAAAATGAAGCAACACCTTTACGTAAATCTCGTATCTACAGATTGGCGATTACGATAGGACAACTAAAAGTACCTCCATGCTAAGTGAGCTCCCTCCTCTTCCTTCTTTTTTGTTTCCTTGCAACTTTTATTTTTATTTTGTGGATTTTTGAGTTCATGGTGAGGTTCCTCATTGTATGTTTTGAGGTACCATGGCTCCATGATTGTGTAAGGTTTTTACACGCTTAAATGCATACAATCACCTTTCATTTGATTTTGATTCTCAAGAGTAGAGGTGATTGAATAAAAATAGATTGCTTTTGTTGAAAATTCATTGTCAGGGTGTTAAACGTAGACTTTTCAGTGTCTTATATAAGATGCTTACTGTACAACATTTTACACTTCTAAACAAAATCTCTTTCTGTTGTCAAAATTCTCTTTGATTTCCTTATACAATTGGCTGAAGGACTGAGGTGTGAGTTGATCAACTTTGTTGTAGGGACTAGAGCCTCATTATTTGAGTGTTATTAAAAAAAATACATTAAAAATCAAGTTTTCTATGTGAGTTGCATGGCCCTTATTGGAAACGAATTATTTGAATCTTCTCTTGGATTACACAAAATAGCCACTTAAGTCTTGTGCCTTCTTGTTATGAAAGGCTTAAGAGAGATGTTTGTGTTGTCATTTGCTTTCATAAATTTTTACTCTCCCTTGATTCTTGTGAAAATAAGTTAGAATCCCAGGTTAAGAATTGCATTCTTCCTCCCCTTTTGTGGTTTATGTGTTTGATACGCAAGAGACTCGACTAATCATTAGTATGTTAGGTTCTACCTCTACGGGGTAGGCATCAAGTGTGCTCAAGTCTCCCCAAAAACCCTCAGGAGTTGAGATAAGGGTAGCACCCTAGAAGTGGAATCATTTATCAATTGTATAAGGATCCATCTATAACCCAAAAGAATCCATACCTAAGTCTAAGGAACTTTGAGAGCGACACACATTTTAAATTACAAATTACAAAGCAAAAACATTAATCAAACTTTTAATTACAGTTTGAAAGTGTTTATGTGTAGTTGTCTGACATAGGTGTGTTGAACGTGAAGTTTCTTACAGTTTATATTAAATGTAATAAAGCCTACTGTGGATGCGGATGTAGGAGTGGTTGATGTAGATGTCGTCATGTCCACTCATGTTAACACCTTTTGTTTTGATTACCACTTGTCCTTTTCTTTTGCTAATTGACAAGGCATGCACCTTGTAGGAGATGGTTGTGGTGGATGTGGTGATGTGAGTTCCTAGTTCACTAGATCAACTCCATGATATTGTCCAGTGGCGTTCCAATGCTACGTAGTATCCTTCCAATCAAGAAAAACACGAAAAACAAAACAAGAATCCGGATTAGATCGGGTTCAGTAAATAATATCAAAACAAAAATTAAATGACATGAACAAATAAGCCTAATAGTAATCGGGGGTTATCCCCACATGCATATGCCATGGGCTATATTACATCATTCAATGGGTTATATGCAATAAAAAATAAATTAATTGGAAAACAATACTCCCTTCACCCTCATATGCTGTGGAGTGGATGGAGGAAGTGGAGGCTACGAATGAAGCTCTAGAGGTGCGCATAGGCTTGAATTGAAAGGATCTCTATGAATCTATGATTCTAACATGATTTCGGTAGAGCTTCGCCAAGAATTGATCTCTCTAGGCAACCTCTCTCTAAAATTGGAAAGCCTCCCTTAAAGCTTAGACCTAGAGGATATTTATAGAGGTTGGGACTATAGATATCCCATTTTCGCATTTCTCAGAATCATCTAGGATAGGAACCTTTGAGGCATCCTAGATCACAGGACTGAAGATCTTTTACTCTATTTTCTAGATATTTCATGTTTTCTTTAAAAACATTCTTGATTTTACTTAGTTCAAGGTTGTTAGTTGTGGCAGAGTTAACCCGCTCAAGCTAATGGTAGGCTTGAGTCCCTTGAATGTTTCGGTGTGAGTTACTAGCTATGGCAGAGCTAACGCTCTTATTAGTGGTAGATTGGAGTACTCTAAGCTTAGAGAGGATGCTTTTATGATTTTGCACGATTTCTGAGTATTTTCTGGGCTTTTAAGGAACATCTCTGGATTTAACATGAAATATAGGGGGTAAAATACAAAAGACTAGGATGGTGCCTTCGAAACAGGCAACTAGTTTAGATGCCAGATGGGAAGTTGACACATCTCGTCACCTCTCATATAGGCGACTAGATTTTGGCGCCATCTAAGCAAGCGCCTCACATCTTGGGTACTTCCTCTTGTAACAATTTGTCATCCTAAGCTTTAATATAATATATGGGATATTTACAAGTATTATCATGAATTTGCCCATGATTATTCTAATTTCTTGGATTTTCTAAGTACTTATTTATTTTTGGAATATCATATAAATCTTTATTAATGCCAGATAATTCTAGAAACTTCTAGAATAATGGATGACGTTAGGATTAATATCATATATTTTTATCATGGTTTAAAACGTGATATGATATTAATTATTACTTTTTAAATGCTAGAATTATCTATAATTTTGAAAAGATAATTTCAACATTTGTTAAATTTCCAAACATTTATGTAATTACAAGACTGGAATATATTATGGATATATTTAACATAATTCTCGTAATTATTGGGGATTTTAGCTTTTAAATTTGATTTTGAATTTGAATTTGGATTTAAAATTTGATTTTGAATTCAAATTTCTTCTAGAATATTCTAGCAATTTCGAAAGAGTTTGAAAAAGTCAATATGAGTCGTTTACAGTTGCTAGATATTTGTTGAATTGGTTTTGGATTTTATTTTTAAACAGAGGAAATATTTGGAGCTCGACGCTACTATAGGCGACGACTAGACCCAGAAAGATATTTTTGCCTATTTTTCTGCATTGAAAAATAGAATATTTTGGGCCATCGCTTGTCCATGTGGTGACACAATTGAATGTGTCGCCTACACCATGGGTGATGAGATCAAAATATCTCATTTTTGAATTTCTTTCTTCTAGAGCTTTTTAGAATCCATTTTGACGAAATTTTTCATGTCCTGGCATTTATAAATAGACTCCAAGACCCCCCAAGTTAAGGGAGGCCTTCTATCTTGAGAGAGTTCTGTCTAGAGAGAGCAAACCCTACTGAAGCCCTGCCAAATTTTTGTAAGGAGTTCCTGATCTTCTCTTCCGTCCAAACTCTACGTTCGTGTCTCCACTTCCTCCACTCCATGTCACATACTCAAGGGTGACGGGAGTATCATTCAATCAGTATTTTTCATTTCATTATTGCATTCCATATTTAACCCATATCATATGCATGCAGGGACAACCCCTTGGTTAGTATTCAGTTCATCTACTCATGTCCTTCCACGTTATTTCTGATTTTGTTTACTTCACCTTGATTTAATCTAAATTTGTTTGTTTCGAAGGAAAAAAGAAGCTATGTTGAACGAGGAAGCTACTAAATGGTGAGCTGGTGAACCCACGACTTCAACTTCACATCAAATCTCGGGTTTCCACATCATATTAGGAGTGAAACTCAAAAAGGTCTTACAAAAAATTGGCGATCACGGTGGGACAGGCTTTTGAGCCAACCCTCATGCTCATGAGCGTTTTTTTTTCCCTTCTATTTTTGTTTATTTTCATAGATTTCGGTGTCGTTTTAGGTCCTAGAAGTCGCATGCATAGGATTTTGCAACGCCCTAGGGCTTTTGTCTTATTTTTTCTTAACGAATCGGACTCTGACCCCTACCTGCTTGTACCACCGGCGACATGTCTCGCCTGACTCCAGTAGGCGACACGTTGCAGTGCCTCCCAGAGCAGCGATGGGAACAACTTAGGTTTTCATTGCAGATCTTTCGATTTTCATAATTTGTGTTGTTTTTTCTGATCTGTAATAGTCAAAAAAGAGAGAAAAAAATCCTATCCACTTGTCTTTTAGTTTTTTATTGGTTTTTAGGTCTGTTTTCTTTCCATCAATAGGGTGGAAACTAATTGTTTGATAGCAAGGTTAAAGTTCTTTGGGATTTCCCATTTAGTCTGATCAACCGAGCAGAGTGAACCGGGCCAATGCTAGTCGCTTACCCATGCTCTATCTTGGTTGTGATTATTAGATTGGGGAACCTAAAGTGTTTGACGTGATTATTTCAGACTCCAACTCTTTCCTTGAGTCTATGATAAGCCCTAATAGATACTTAATATCTTGCTATTTTTTGTTTATTTATTTCTGTGTGGTTTGCTAAGATCGATCCTAAGGACAAAAACCTAGGTTGCGGGCCCCTCTTTAGAGAAACAAACCCGCAGTCTAGGCCCTCTTGGTGGACCCTCATGAATGTCAAAGAGTAATATCAAAGAGCCAAAATTCCTATTGAGTGACCTCTAGTGTCCTCAAAGTTGGTCTCTCCCTTGCCAAAGGAACCTATTTCATTGAGAGAACGTAGGTTAATTAAGCCACCAATTAATTTTCTAAACCCACTAAAAGCTACGTTTTGTTTGAAGCTTGATTGCATAACTAGTTTGTTTGGCATTTGGTCTGTTCAGGACAAATCATGGTTGCTGGAGTAGCTAGGTGCATGAGCCGCCTGACTGACCAGTGACTTCCAATGTCACCACCTCTATCGGCAACGTGTTGTGTTGCCATAGTGACTATTGACGTGACAGGAGCACACTGATTGACTTGTCTGTAGAATAATTTGTGTGCACGAGTGTATCAACAAGGTGCAAGGACTGATTGGTGACATGACAAGAGTACACTGGTTGACTTGTCTGTAGAATAATTTGTGTGTGTGCATGAGTGTATCAACAGGGCACAAGGACGTCAATTATGACCTTTGGTTTCTAGTTCTAGGTCAACCAGCAACACAAACATCTTCTTTGAGTCCCTTTATGTTGAGTTTGTGTCTCTTCCACATTTTTTACACATTTTGTAGTAGGGCATAGTGTAGAGTTACGTAGAGTCTGTATTTTCATTTTCTTTTCTTTTTTAGTTGATTGTAATAAACTATAAAAGAGACCAGTGGATGCTATCTGAGGTTCAGTAAACATGGTTGAGATCATACGTTGATCCCTTTCACGTGACTCCCACACTAGGCACAACCCAAGCTACCATAAGCATGGTAGCCTCCTCACCATCTACATCTCAAGCCAGCAAGGTTTACAGGCAGAACTAGTTCCTCTTCAACACTCCAACAACCTCTATGGGAGAGCTGGACACTCCAAGCTTCCAACAGCATAAGCCTTGCCACTTGTTCCCCTATGTGTCCATTCCATTAGACTACTCGTTTAGAGCCTCTACCCACACATTTCCTCCTACAAGTGAAGCCCAAGGACAACACGTTGAAGAGGACATCAGGGAAGAGTAGGAGATAGGATACTCCAGCCTCACATTGTTTCACCCACATATGTGCCTACTGGAACAAGGTCAATGCCAACCAACTCTCATCAATGGTCTGAAGAAGTGGCCAATCAAGTCTTCCAGTTTCTGGCATGGCATCACTATTTGGGAATAGTAGGTGTAACCATGCCGACGGGGGTGGGCACAAATAGGTGATATGTGTGTCCAAAAGCGGCAAAGCCAAGGCAAAATGAAAAGGAGAAAAATGCAAAAAATACAGGAGTCGCCACCTAGTCTATTATGGAAGACGAGGAAAACCATAAAGACATGAAAAATCATGCAAACAAATAAAAAGGGACTGCGTGAACCAGAAATGCGGGTAAGGATCCATGTTACGTACGAGGAAGGTGTTAGGCACCCTCACACGCCCGATAAATCGGTCTTCTATTGATTTCTCTTTTGCAAATGAAATGTCGGCTTTTCAGCCTTTTGCTGTACGCCCATGGGCGATATGCCATGCCATGCAAATGCTTGTAGTGTCTAAAGTATAGGTGCATGATGTGTAGGGGTGTGTCCTAATGCTCAGAAATATCGCTCGTGTGCTGGGCCAAGAGTTGATGCAAGAATATTGCATAATAAGATCAGGGATCTAATATCTTGAGCGATTTATCATCCTTGCTTACTACATGCCTAAATGCAAGCTAAAATGCAAGAAAACTGCTGAAAACAGAGGTGTGCATTCCTAATGCATCAAGGAAGAAAATCAGATGAAAACCCAGAAGCAAA
>JAMKQA010013590.1:0-19376 GCA_024699735.1 Posidonia australis
CCCCCCCCCCCCCCCCCCCATTTGCAAGGAAAGAAGGGGGAGAAAAAAAGAGAAAAAACTTGGAACATTTGAGAGGAGAGGCACCAAAGTGTTTTCTCTCAACCAGAGCAACCAGAGAGGTCTAGGATCAGAGAGGAAGCTCGGAGAGGGGAAGAAATCAAGTTTCAGGCCATCTCTGGCAAGCTCCGACAGTCATCTCCATTGTCAGCTCAGGTATTCTCCCTTCAGACTTCAATTTTTTTCAAAAATGATTCCCTAGGTCCTCCTCCTTCCCCAACCAATTCCAGCAGTGCCAGGTGGTTGCCCTGGCCAGAATCGAAGTTTCAATGGTGGCCGGACGTGTTTTCCGACAACATAGCTGGGGGCACGAATCATCCATTGAATCCCAGGAGTGTTCGATCCTCTCAACACGGACCTCCCCTTGCATCACCAATCCCCTAGACGCCGCTTCAAACTCTCTAGAGGTCACCAGGAACTACTTGCCGGAATCGCGCTCCTTCACCATCACTGGGGAAAAAGGTGAACAGTGGACCACGATCAAGCGCCTCCAGCCTCGCCGCACTTCCTCGAGCATCAGGGAACTTTCCACAGTACTCCCCCAACACTCTAGAGCAACCAAGACCACGTTTCGTGCCCTAGACCGTCCCTGCTGTCGAGCTCGCGAGACTAGACAGAGTCGACGGCGAGCAGAATCGAGAGGTGAAGGAGTAGCGCCATTCTTGCCTCTGAGCTAAGGGAAATACTCCTCTCTGCACCCCCCCAAGCTTCCAACAACCCAGAGCCACAGCGTCGCTGCCTTCAGAAACTCTTTCTTCCACGACGTCGTCACCGGAGCTGCATCGACGACACGGTGGTGGGCAGCCACCTCCGACCGTCGGATGCCTCATAGGAGCCGCTAGATGCACTCCTCTCCTCCCTTTCTTGCTCCCAGTGGGCTTGGATGCCAGATCAGGCATCGGGATGCCCTAGAAAGGCATCCCACATGGTCGTCGACGGCAGGGTTCTGTCGGCGGCGGTCGTCTTTGGTTTCTTTTAAAAAAAATAAAAACATAAAAGTTTCTTTTAAAAAAACTTCTGATCCTTTTCTTTTCTTACACATAGATCCTTATTTCTTTGCATTTAGGTCCCTACACTAGTTTTTAAATCATTTTTATAATGTTTGTTTTGAACAATTGCAGTGTAACCCTTGTACCATTTTATTAATGTTTTCCAGGCTTTAAAATTTGACATAAACCCCCTGACTTGCTTTTAATCCATCTTTTAGTCCAGTATTTTGCATGAAAAGCCATGAACTTTATTAAAATAGTTCTGAATGCAAGTTTTTCTATCACAATTGCAAATTAAACCCTGGGAATTTAAATATTTGCTCAAATGTGTTCAAAGTTGCATTTTAAACCCTGAATTTCAGTGGAGTTTAAATATTTTAAACCCGGAGTTTAGCGACGGCGGGGCACCGGAGGGCGATCCCGATCAGAGAACACCTCTGGATCGCTTGGGATCGCACCAGAAACAGAGAAGAAGACCTAGAGGCTATGAATTAAGACTGGAGGAGCTTAGAGAGTGTACCTGGCTGGAGACAGTCCACCGGAGCTCTGAGTTGCTCCTCAAGCTCTGGATTCTTCCTCTCGCTCTCTACTCTCTCAGAATTCTTTCTGCTCTCCTTCTCGTGCGATGGAAATGTTCTGAATGCTCCCTCTCGTGTCCCCCATTCTGAATGTTGCCTGCCTCCTTATATAGGCCACCGGAACCCAACAACCTGCAACAGATTCAGTGCGCGACACCCAACAGAACAGCAACAACCTCCGACAACCGTTACGCCAGCTCAGCAGACAGCCAACGGTTGTCCCCCACGCGCTTCGGTTTGCTCCCTTGCCCGCCAACAGAGATGGACGGCGAACCTAGCCTCTCCAGCGAGCCATCCGACGGCTAAGGGTGCTCTGACTTGTTGGCTGGATCGACGGTGAGATGGTGAGCTCAATAAGGAGGTGGATTTAGGCTGATTTCGTGAGGCTTGGTGGAGAGAATGGGTTCAATGAAATGTGGTGAATTTGGCAAAAAATGAAGAAAAAAGAAGATGGTTTAATGTGGGTGAATAAAATTTTGGTTTCAATTGGACTGAAATGTTGGTTTAATTAAACTGAATGTTGGCTGATGTTATGTGCTTCAGGCCAAGGTGGACTCATTTGGGCTCAATGGGCCTAAGTGGGCTTCATGGGTCTCTATGGGCCTATGTGGGCCTTGTGGACCCCCATGGACCCAGATGGGTTTAGGTGGGCCCAAATGGACCAAATGGGTCTTCATGAATTAAATGGCCTAATGAGGGTTTGAGCTCTGTCACCACATCCTCAACCTGCAAAATCAGAAAATTGGGGTGTCTACACCAACCAATCCGACAAAACCATCAAAAACACATTTATAATTCAAACTTGGGCCTAATTCGGCATACCAAAATGGATCGATCAATTGAATCTTTGCTCAGGGTACTAGATCGGCATACCGAAATCCACATGGTCGCCTGAACTTCCTTGATTCGGTTGACAGAAAACGTCTGGTTGATCGAACAAGGCAAAATGTCAACATCCTAGATTCCCAAAATGGTAGACTGAATGAATTCAGTTGATCAAATTAGAGATCAAGGGGAAATTCTGAATCAAAATCGACATACTGGCGTAAAAATGACGTACCAATTTCTGCAATTTTTGAAAAACGGCCCACGGCCTAACCTGCTCGATTGCCCAAGTGGGAGTGAGGGGCGAACCTACCAAACAAAATCTACAAACCATGAATAAAACACGAGACGTAGACGCATGAGTCTACTCCAAAATCACATAAATAAAACCACAATCTATGCATTATAGTTCAAGATATAAATTCGTAAAGCTAAAAGGGTCGAAACAACCTAAAACACAACTACCATCATAAATGGTCATATAAGCCTCAATAATTCACAATAAATTCTAGAAACTTAAATTTACCTAGGTTTCATGCATTTCTATACAAAATGTGAGGTGTGTACCTCACGACGATCACCAGCGATCCTTCGGCCAACCACGCACTCTCTTGCGATCACTTCGACCTCTGACCTTCCTCAGCTGCTCCTTGAGCTCACGTGCCTCCAACAAAGAAGTCTAGAGTTCTCTGGCCAGCCGAACACCACAGCACTACCTCCGCCTCTCTCTTTCACTCTCTGTCTCTGTCTCTGTCTCTCTCCCTCACTCTCATAGGCACTGGGCAGGGGGAAGAAGGAGAAGGAAAAGGGAAGGAGAGGAGGGGGAGGGCACGGGCACAAGGGGGAGGGGAAAGAGATGGCAGGGGAAAGGAAGGAGCAAAGTCATGCCGGAGAAGCCTCCATCTCTCCTCCTTTTTAAACGTGTGGGAAGGGTTAAATACACACGCATCCAACAACAATTACATGCACCCACTCTCCTGCACATCCCCAACCCAATTACCACCCTCAAAACACGAGGCCAACCACACAACACACTTGCACGTCCATGCACACAGGAGCATAAGCATAGTGCCTCCACTAAGGGACAAGGCATAAAGTAGGCAAACAGTGAGACATAAGCATAATACTACAAAATTACTGAAATAACCTTGTGCCAGTAACACTTGTCCATTATAAAATTCATTAAAATGTATAATTACAATAAAATGAATTTTTGGGTGTTACAAGAGGAGAGAGACCCTGAGAAAGAGTGCCATAGCCCCTCTACCATGTCCAACTCCTATATGAAAACTTAGATCCTAGAGATCCAGTCCTTCCAAGAGCCAAAACGTACCTTCAGAGCTCCATCTGACTCTACTTCCTCCACTCCACACCACGAGTATGAAAGTGAAGGGAGTATCTTTCCAATTCATTTTTTTACATAACCAATGCATTCATAAAATAAGCCTATGGCATATGCATGCAGGGACAATCTCCGGGTAGTATTAGTTTTTATTTATTCATATTATTTGTTATTTTTCTAATGTTGCTTACGACACTTAGACTAATCTAGATCTATTTTTATTGTTTGTTTTGAAGGGAAGAAGTATATTACATAGCACGAGGAAGCTGTTGGGCGGCATCCTACTATCAACCTAGTGAATCAAGAATCTACAATCACCAATCCACCATCATCTACCATAGGCGTCTTGTCAGTCGACATCAACAAAATACAAGTGGCGATCACAACCAAGGCCATCGACGTACGTGGAGCGATGATGACCTTCATCAACCACCCCAAAACCCATCCACAGTATTCGAGAGTTTGTGGATTTTGCTTATGATTAAGGTCAGGACATTATGGAAAGTGATGGTAGGATTACATATCCTTGTAAAAAATGTGCACTACTGAAAAAACAGTTGAGAAAGGATGTGAAAATATATTTATATAAGAAAAGATTTAATTATGGAAGGCTACAAATGTTGGTTTAAACATGGAGACGTTCTTCCTTGTCATGAGAATATTGCACCTATTGGTATGAGTCTTATTGTAGACATGGTAATTGACTTGGCAGGTCCTGAGTTCAACCTGTCTACTAATCAAGAGACACATGGGGAATCTCAAGAGTTTTATGAGTTGTTACGAAATGTGGAGGAGCCATTGTGATCAAATTGCAAGAATTACACAAAGTTATTTGTTGTGTCTGAGTTATTGGATTTGAAGATCGACTACAATATGACAAATAATTGTTTTAACACCATGATGGTAAAATCAAGAAAATCTTGTGAAAGAACCACGAATTACCGAACAACTACTACGAGATGAAGAAAATGATGAGGAAAATGGGGTTAGTGGAGGTGAAGATATGCTTGCTCAAAACATCACATCCATTACTATAAGGAATATAAAGACAAATTAGAGTATCTAGAATGTCATGAGCCTTATTACAAAAGAAACTCAAAGACACATGTACCTTAGAAAGTGCTTCGTTATTTCCCTTTAACACTGAGACTAAAGAAATTGTACCATTGCACAAAGACTGCAAAAGATGTGACATGGCATGTAATTGTACTATTGCCATGGCATCTAATTGCACAAAAACAAATTCTAATTTGTCTACATTCTTATTAAGTACATGTTTTTCTTAAAACGAAATGTTTGAAATAAGAATAGAGTGAAAGTTCAATTAGTGCTCAGTATATCTTTGAAGAAGTTGCGACATTTTGTTTTGGTTATTTCTCATCAGAGGTTGAAATCATAAAGCTCCTTGTTTAGATAATTATCAATACTCCTGAAGCTAGCTCATTGTGCAATAAAATATGGAAACCACAATGCTAATATGTTATCCATCACTTATTTATTTCTATATAAATCTTACATGACTATTTTAATGTATTATTTGCATTATTAAATGATCAAGTTTAATAGAGATAGTCGACAATCTAGTGGTGTAATGACCTAGATTTTAGGTAGTATTTTAAGTCAAATATTTAATCTGAAATTTGGGTGTGTTAGACATTGTAAATGGTGCTCTTATGTTAGATGTAAGGCACCATGCGTTCAATGCCTAGAATGGAAACTTCTGGAATTTTAGGTGTTAAATGTAGTAGGCGGCACAAATGATGTTAGATGCATGAACAAATGCATATAACATCCTGAGATGTTTCCAAAGATTTCTGCTACCTATTTATATGCCTGGGGGGTGTCTTCTCCTTTCTCTTTTTTCCCGCAAGGGTCAGGTTTTTGGGATTTGAGGAGAATGTTACTCTAGCTATATGGACACTGCATATGACAAGCCCTAGTAGTTGTGGTTTTATCTTATTCATTATTCACTAGGGTTGTATTCTGTTGGAATATTGGAGCTAGTAATGGTTCAAGAGTACTCCTTGGTTAGGGAGGTTGTTCCCTAACCATATTGTAGCCTTTGTGCTTGTAACCTTCTTGTTATATTAATAAATGTTACCTTTTATTTGCCAAAAAAAAAGGGGGGGGATGGAGGGGGGGTCTTCTCGAGGAATTCTCTTCTTCCCTTCTTCCTCAGGGATGTGAAAGAGAGAGAATTCAAGGTTTCAAGGGAGAGAATTCTTGAGGAAGAGGAATGCTTGGTGGTAAACTCTTTTCCTTCTCCTTCATCTTCTTTTCTTCCTTCTTTAGATATATGCATTGATCTCTTAGGATTTTGTGGTTGCACGAATTGTTGGGGAGTTATGGAGGCTTAGAAGAATGGCCAGGATCAAGTCTTGTGGGAGCCTTGAATCGTGTGTGGTGGCCATGGCAAGTGTTTTCTCTTGGGTGCAAGATACACACCCCTTCAGAAATAGTTTAGAATGTCTTATAGTTAAGATTTTGATGCATGTTGGTGTTTTAGATGCCCTTCTATCCTTGTATGACGGTTGCTCGAATTATAGGGTTGGCATGCTTGATTAGGGGTGGCATTTGGTGTGGTCTGTGTTGTCAAGTCATTGGGCGCTGACGTTGGTGCGTCATATGTATGACACACAGCATCACATGTCTTACACTTGATGTTGTTCACACATGGTTTATGAAAATAAATATTAAGGTTAAGAAGGTATTTGCATGTAGTAGAGTTTTATGTTTATTCTCTCCCATTGAGATTCCTAGTATAAGATATGAGCATGCATGGTAGTTTTAGGGATTTTTAATCAAAAACCTGTGCTGTGGGTGTAAGACGTAGCCCATGCTGCGTCTAATGTAAGACATGTGATTTACAGTGTCTTATGTCCCAAACTGCTATTTCAAATGAATACATAATTAGAAATAATTTAAATAGATTAGGAAAGTGGTAATAAGTTGCATGTAATGTTATGGATGATAGATTGTCATATTTGATTCCCATACGAAATAATTAGAAGATGGATTTATTTTAGGGTAGTTTTAGTTAAGGTTTAGCGCCTAGGGTGTTAGACACAGACTGTGCTGCATCTAACGTAAGATGCAGCACAATGTGCATCTTATGCCTGGGCATTGAATTTTAGGGGTTTCTTTGGTATATTCCATTAATAAATGATAGAGAAAATTACTAGGTTGCCTTTTTAACTTCCCTGATATAGATAGGAATCTATAGATGAGCTAGGCAGTATTTTCCATAGTGTAGTATTATTCCTATGTGGTGCGCACTAAAGTATTTATTCAGTGGCACAATCTGATGTGTTGGACGCTGAGGGGTCTTGCGTCCAACATTGGACGTAGGACAGTTTGCATTCAACACTTGGTTACCAGAACTTAAGGTTCAGGGTTTGTTTGTGTGGGTATTTAGCCTTGTAGTTTTAATGTAACTCTAAGGCCTTAGCTCTAGCTTTGTGTGGTTTCTTCTGAGTAAGTTGTATGCCCAAAAGGTGTGCTTTTTCTTTGGTCGCTGTTTTTAAGTGATTTTCTTGGGTTGTCATTGTGAGTTGAGCATGACACTCTAGAACTCAAAAGTTCCCAAGGTGTAGTTTTTTGGGCCAGACGAGGGAGCTGTCTAAGTCATGTTTTGAGAAGTGTTTTGGAGTCTTGTGATTTCAAATGGTTTTGAAATGATTTTGGAAAAATGTGGATGTTTTGAAAAGTGATTTTCCAAGGGGTTTGGAAAAATGGTTTAGAGATTGTGATTTTCCCTGTGGCTTTTTTGTGTCGTGTGTGGCACGATGTTCTATGATGCTTTTAAGATGATTTTGAAATGATTTTTCAAAAGAGTTTTGGAAGGGAAAATGTATATGTTTGCAAAGGTTTTGAAAAGTGATTTCCATTGGTTATCTATGTGTAGAGACCAAGAGGTCGTAAGATTGTGTTATGGATCCAAAGGGTATGATACCTTTGGAGAAGTTAAGCACAAGTCCAAGACTAAGGTCCGAGAGCCAAGATATCAAAGAATCTGGGCAGTAGATCCAAGGGATATGAGACCTCTATGTAGCTGAATTTGATGTCTAAGGTTGAGGTTCTAGAGTCAATAGACTTGAGGGTCGTGTTGTCTGGACCAGGGAGCATGTGACTCCTAGATGGTCGAACACGATTGACTAGACTAAGGCTCAAGGATTAAGGTACTGTTTGTATCTGGTGGTATCGTGGTAGTAGACCTAAGGGATATGAGACTCATGTGTAGTTGGACATGATACCCTGGTTACTATGGGCATTAAGACTTGTGTTTGCCAGCTAAGTTCAGGGGTGAGGAGCCTTTGGTTGTTCGAGGCACTAAGATTGAGACTAGAATGCCGAAAAAGGATACCCTATGGTATATCTTGAGAGGGGATGACTTTTTTGAAGAGAGTTAGTGTGGTGAGTGTCCTACAGAGAAACGAGACGTCAGGATGGACATGCTCCTCACAGGGTAGTTTGTCTATGGTAGTGCAAATATTGTTGGTCATGCTTCAATGGACTGCATATGGACCAATCTTGGTTGCTTAACGTTAGACAACACGACACAGTATTAAGGGTCCTGTCGAGGAGGTAAGGATGCTAGCACAAGTAGGCTATGGTTGTCTGTGGCAGTGCAATAGAGATCGGAGTTAGAGTCCCCAACAATTGCTTATGGTTAGCGCTTGTTTGTGTTTGTGCCTACGTGTCATTGTGATTTTTTTGAGCTATAGTTCCGTGGTTTTGGTGTCGTGTGTTTTAAGGCTTGACAGTGCAAGAGTAGTCATTTCAAGCATGCATAAGTATTTTGAAAAGCATGTATATAGTTTTCAGAAAGAAAGAAAAGAATGGTTTTAAAAGGCATGGTTTTAAAAGAATTTGTTCCTTGCTAAGCAATGGTAAATTGCTTTGTTGTAGTATTACGGCATCCAAGTGAGATGCAGGAGTTGTATTACTTATGGCGTGGTTACGCCTAATTCCTCGACGTTGATTGTCAAGTTGTTTGTGTGTGTTTAGGTGGAGTATATGCTAGGTGACCTTTCAATGGTCACTTATATATGTTTTATTTCTGATGTTTCACAGGTGTAGGCGTAGAAGCTATTTTCTTACTGTAGACACCCCGATTTTGAGGTGACTCATAGATAAGCTTTCCAGATGTTACTTTGGATGTGGCAAACCTAATCCCATTAGCTAAACCGACCACAAACCTATAGCAGGCCCGCAGCCCAATTAGAAATCCAGACAGGTAGGGGAGAGCACCAAGTTAGAGCACCTGTTTGGAGCATCGAGCAGGAGCACTACAGTGGCACACCTAGATGGAGCACCAGGCTGGCACACCTAGCTAGCGCACCTACCTGGCGCACCAAGCTAGCCCGCAGCCACTTCTCAGACTGCTGGCTGCTGGCTTTCCACCTCCCATGGCTGTTACCTCCACCAACGAATATGCCATGGAATCTTCCCAGGCTCTTCGTTTACGAGGCTCCTTGTATTCTCTAGGACTTACCCTTGAAAAATCCTATATAAGGACCCCTATAGGCAACCATTAGAGAAGGTTAGCAAACCTTGATTTCTACAATCCTGATCTAAGAGAGCATCTTGAGCAAGTCATATACTCTTTCCAGCAGCCTATTCTCGTTTTCTGGGGTATTCTCTTGCATTCCAAAGCATCTTCAGCCCTTCCAAAGCAACAAGGATCATATTATCTTGAGTTCTCTAAGAAGAAACACCTTGGATAAGGTAGGTTCCACTCTTCATGTTGTCATTTTCAAATCTTAGTTCTTGCATTGGATAAAGCATACCTTAGACTTCATATATAATTTGATTTCTTACTATTTATATGAGAGTCCTATGATAAGATTGTTTGCTTCCTATATGAGATGCTTTGCATGTAAACCTTTAAGATAAAAATCTGCACCTTGTTATTCCTATGAGTTGTTTTCTTTTTCAATTTCTTTACACAAGGAACCATGATTCGCGCACGTATATATTAGGAATTGTGCAGTAGATATGTTCTTCATGTATCCATCATATGCATATAATGGCCAACCTCACACACACATTTCTTATGCTTTAGAATCTCATGCAAGTATCTTCAGCCATGAACCCAAGATTTGCCATGATTAAAAACTAATGATAAAAGACATTCATTTGTTAGCATTTCATCATGTTTTCTTTAATCTCTTGCCATCTGCATAAACAAATCCGGGTTAAAAGAAATCGCCTCTCTGAATCTGAACCAGAATTCTGAATCAAGCTGCAGTCTAATTCAGATTTTCTGGGGAGCACCATTCTAGAGCACCTATATGGCACACCAGAGCGGTGCACTACATCAGAGCACCACTCTAGCGCGCCATTCTGGTGCACCAGACTGGTCAGAAAGCAAATCACCCTCATTTGCATCCTCATCTGCATGTTTTCCCAAATGATGTTGAGTCTAATTCTTTTGGCAATGATTCTCTGATATTTTATGATTTTGCACGCATGTTTTCAGCCTCAAATGATGTTGTTTTATCAGTTGTTTTACTCTTTGGTTGTTCAGTCCACAGTCTAAATCTGGTAGGCTGATTGTATTTTGCTCCTCTATGGAGATTCTATGCATCAACCCATGATCCTATGACATGGCTGAACCGTGTTTTCATTCAGCATGAGTAGGATGTGGCCTTGTGCGAGACTACTAGTCCTTGAGCACAAGATCCATGAGTTTCTCATACTTGCATGTCTTCCATTTTTAGAAGGATATTTCCCATTCTCACAAGAACTTTGCATTGCATAATTTCCTGAGTGCATTATACATGATTTTGTACTGCATAGATTTCTGTTTTTCCTCAACACATCTTTCTGGCTTACATAGAAGCATATAAGTGGTGCACCAGACTGGAGCATCAGTCTAGCGCATCAGCCAGTTTTTAGTAGCACACAGCAATTTTCGCATGGTTTTTAGCATGATTTCCAGCTTCGATTGGCTTTCAGTTTTCTTTGGCTTTCTTCCTTGGTAAATCCAGGAATACCCTTTTCTGTTTTTAACCTTTTGTGCATGATTAGATCATACATAGCATGTAGTAAAGCAAGGATGAAAAGTCGCTCAAAATACTTAGATCCTTGATCTTATTTATGCAATATCTTTGCATCGCCACTTGACCCGATATATGAGCGATACTTCTGAGCGTTAGGACACACCCTGCACTCCATGCACCTTATTTTAGCACAAGACACCACTCACTTAGCATAGCATGGCATATCTCCCTCGGGCGTACAGTAAAGGCTGAAAAGCCGACATTTCATAAGCAAACAAGAAACCTATAAAAGATCGATTTATCGGGCGCACGAGGGTGCCTAATACCTTCCTCGTGCATAACAGGGATCCTTACCCATTTCTGGTTCTAGACCTTTTCCATTGGTTTTCTATATGCATGATTTGAATGATTCTTTTATGGTTTTCCTTGTCTTCCATTTTAATAGACTAGGTGGCGACTCCTGTATTTGCTATTTATTTATTTTTGCCATGACTTTGCCGATCCTCGTGCATTTGGCCTTAGTGCCAAGTCCCGAGGCTGTCACCGGCATGGTTACACTTACTAGTGCACATAAGAAGGAATCACGTTGCCATACATCAAAGGTTTTGGGTGAATTCTATTGCTTGTGGCGTGGTTACACCTAATTCCTCGAGGTTGATTGTCGAGTTGTTTGTGTGCGTTTAGGTGGAGTGTGTGCTGGGTGACCTTTCATTGCTTACTCATGTATGTTTTACTTCTATTGTTTCACAGGTTCAAGCATAGGAGCTATTTTCTTACTAGTGCACATAGAAAGGAATCACGCTGCCACACATTAAGGGTTTTGGGTGAGTGTTTTAATTTCATTTCAGTTAATAATGCTTTTATTTCTGTTATTTATGCTTGTATTTAGTTTTAGAGTTGGTATAAATAATAGAAAGAGAAAATTATAGTTAGGTGAGTGGTAACGACTGGGGGAGGTTGTTACAAGTGGATTCGATAGACGTGGTTCATCGAAGGATCAAAAGATCGATCCTATGCCTTTCACGAACACCAAGCTGACTAAGTACATGTGCTCACACATTATGCCACTACCTCGAGCTGGGTGGGCACCTCCGATTACTTCAGTTCTTACTCCCACCTCTCCTCTTATGATTAGGTATAGTGTTACTCTATAGTGTAGTGTTGTACATCAGGTCCAGCCTGAGTTGTTTTCTCCCTCTCTAGCTGTAGGTAATTAATATAACGAAATTATAATTTTTAAGTCTTTATATTAACTATACGTATTGACATATAAGTAATTTTAATGAAAATTAACAAGAATAAAAAAAGTAAGGAGGGCATGCCCAAGCTTTTCAAGGACCTAGACTTGTTCTAGAGCTGTTATCAAATAGGTAACTTGTTTTTCTTTTTAATTTATTATTAGTCAACATGTTTCCTAACTTGATTTTAATATGATAACTTCAAGAAAAGTAACATGATATCATTTGAAATCATAAATATATTTAGAACTTATGCATCAACCATTAAGTACTGATGAACACATTTGCATTTGGATGAGGGAGATATTTGATACCCTATTGGTAATAAGTCATCCTTAGAGTTATCTTTAGTGTAAACAATCAGTATATTAAATTAACAATTATGTTAGATTTATACAGAGTAAGTTTACTCTTTCACCTGGGTGTACTACAAAGGATTATCATACTCCTTTCACAAAATTAATCACGAAAAGGAAGAACAATATGTATTATAAGACAAGGGCGAAACCACTAGCAAAGTACCCTGAGCCTCATGACAATTATCACGCAGCCAAGGCATTTCCTCCATCTTAGTGTTTAGTAGAAAGGTAATCATGTTTATATTAAATTAGAGTTATGTTTATCGTTATATATATATAGGAATTAACATATATATTGTTATTTAATGTTAAAATTAGGTAAAATAGATTCCATAATCCTTTTTCTACAAATATACAGCGCCAAAGAAGGTCTACTGTGGAGAAAATAAACTACGAAAAGTAAGAAATTCAATCTACAATTAGGTCAAAAAGTCATAATGACCTTTGTGCTAAGTTGGTAAGGATAAAAGAGCATTGCTGAGATAAAATTGTAAAGTGGATGAATTCCTTTTAATTAATAACATACATTTAAATTGTTATAGGCCACTCAACTATGTAGAGAACCTACAATTGCAGAATGATGGACTACATCACACACTAGTGGGAGAGAATAAAGGTGGTCAACTCTTGTTGTAAAGGATGTACTTGTAAGTATTTATCATGGAATTAAATTTACTTTATTAATATACACTTCTATTTTATCATATCTGATTAACTTCTTGTATTTATTTTTATAGGATAGGTACAATGAACCATACAAAGAAAAATATGGAGAGGACAATATCGATGAACAACCAGTGTTTGACATGAAAATTTAGAAGTGCATTTCTAATGAAAGGAACGTAGGTAATACATCAAGAAAGCAAAACGTAGGTGGTCTTCATCCATACTACTCAGAAGAGTCTATTGTTGGTTCCTCTATGGCTTCTACTGCACATTTTAGATATTCGATTCAAGCTTCCACCCCACTTGATCGAGACTTCATCTATTCCCAGTAGTTAGAGATGGCGACTACATTGGAGGAGGATTGACGTGCCAAACTACATTTAGAATTAAGTGAAGAAATAAATACTTTGGAGGATCGACTTGCAAGGTAATGTCTTATATAGAGTTTCATATTTTATCTAAGTTTTGAAATTCTTAATATACATTTGTCATGTTGAATTAAACTTTATAATATAATGGTTATTATTCGTAACATATTGTAAATTTGTTTTTTATTATCAGAATATATGAAAACGTGCATGAGATTGATTGATAGAGTAACATGGATGAGCATTATGAGTAGTATATAAGCAACCATTCCATCCATAAATCTTCCTCAAAAGGTAAAGGAAAGCAAGTTACTAACAAAAAAAGATGACTTGTATTGTATCGTTATGATCAATATTATATTGTATAACTTGGAGTACATGTTCTACTTTATATTTAGTGTTGTATTTTATGGATATGTAAACCATTTCAAGTAATATTAATTGATACTTTTTTTATGAAATGCATGGATATGTAATGTGTGACTTATTTGTAATAACATTTGAATGTAATTTTAGCTAGTATATTCAAGTAATTTCAATCAATGATGCCATTGTTTTATTTCTTTTTTTCGATTCCCCACAATTTACAAGAACATTGCAAGGACTTTACCTCGCAATGTCCTCACCAAACTGGTTGTTTTTTATAATCTTATTGAATTAGTGACACCTCCAAATCATTTGATCGCCACATACCTATGCCAACTGATTATCGTTTGATCATCACACACTTGCGCCAACCAACCATTGTTCATTCGCCACGCACCTACAAAGTTGGATGACTACTAAAATACCAACCAACTATCGTCCAATTGCCAAGCACATGTCAGACCGATCGACTACCAAACTGTCAGCTTTAGTAGTCAATCTACTAATCAACTACCAAAGTGGGAAAATCCTGATGCAGGATTGGTAGAATGACCTAGTTCAAGGCTGGACAATCCCAAGCAATCATGTAACACCTGGGCCCAATTATCCATTTTTATTATAAACCATGATTTATTTGTAATATTTGAGTAAATGATTTATTAATGGATAATCAGATATTTTGGTATTTGTTGTGGCTTCTCTCTCTATGTAGTTGTATTTTTGGTCCCCTAGTGGTGTGGCCTCTTAGTATTTTGTGCCCCTATGTGTGTGTGTGGGTCCTAGGTTGAGCTTGGTTAAACCAAGCATAGTGTACCCACGAGCCCTAATCTCTTAGGCTTGCCCCGTCTCGTCTTCTCCACTAGTTCTGTGGAAAGCTGAGAGACTCCGACGGGAATGGCAGAAGTGGCAGAGGCGGAGGAGATAAGAGGGCATTGGCGTCATGGATGGGGGAGGGCAAGGAAGGGGGGAAGGTATGTGTGTCGAGCCAAAGGGAGAGAAGAGAGCTTGAGTTGAGAGAGAGAGAGAAATGTGTGGCCTATGTGGGTGCCGGAGCTCACCACTGGTGGAGGAAGACTTGCTGGTCATAGGGGAATCTCGAAGGCCACCAAAGGAGAGGCGAGGCTCACCAGAGTTGCTAGGGATCGTCGGAGAGATATGCGTCCCATTCCTCCTCGTTCTTCTGTTTAAGCAAAATGGATAAATATACTTAAACGTTGATTAAATCATAGGAAATGATAGAAATGTTGTGGATCGAGTAGATAGCATGGATATTGTAAGATCATGCCATTTTGTTGTGATTTTGATGGTTTTTTGCAGAATTTCGTATGCATGCTAAAGTGAGATTGATATGAGTTTCATGGCTTTGTGATTTTATAACTCAATGCATGCTAAATGAAATTTGATGTGGTGTGAGGGGTTTTATAGTAGACGTGAGAGTCTACACCCCATGTTTATTTCAAGATTTATGGATGTGGTTTGATAGGTCCACCCCTTACACCCATTTTGGAGAGAAGAGACGGCTTGTGCTTGGGCTGGTTTTTGGCAATCGTAGAAAACAACATGTCGAATTGTATTCGGTATGCTGAATTACTTCCATAGGGTCCCTTGAGTCCTTGGTTCGGTCAATCGAAATGGTCCGATCTTTCATTCCAGGACAAGGAAAACTGAATGTCGACCTCATTCAGTCGACCAAAATGTTTCGGCCTTCCAAACCAATGAATTTTGGACAACCAGGGGGAAATTTTGGTCTACCATTATGGGAACAGATCCCAGGTTCGATCGATTGTTCCTGGTCGGCATGTCGAATCAAGACCCCGGTCCAAAATGAAGATGGCTTATAATGATGATTAAAGCATGGTTTTAATGAGATTTTAAGTATGTGTTAATGATGTTTACCTTATGTAAATGACATGGAGGAAAGTAGAATGATTTGATTGTGATGAAATGATGGTTTTATGTAGTTCTGGGCTTGAGACCCATAGGAATTAAAAGAGGCTTTATGAAATGACTTTTGAGATGAAAAATGAGTACTTGTATGAATTTTAGGCATGAGACCCAAGTAAATGGTTGGTATTGCGTGGAAGTGATTTCTTGCAACAAAAATGGAATGAGTAATGGTTTTGAAAAGAAAACCCGTATGTTTTGAAAAGAGAATGGTCATGTGTTATGAACCCACGTGGGTTTGGTGTTGGCAATTCGGTGGGAGTATGAGACTCTAATGGAACCAATTGTCAAATACGACCGTGGTTACCAATGCAGATCCACGAGGTTTTGTGTTGGCAATCTGATATAGAACCAATTGTCAGATACAACCATGGTTGTTGAGATGTGAGATGGTATAGGCTGGGCCTAGGTATATGAACCTAGGTGTTTGGCTTACCGATAGGACGTCAAGAAAAAACATATCTCCGTGTATGTAAAAGATTGTTAAGGCTTGTAAGCCGGGGCAGTGTACTTCTACACAGAGAACTTCACCTTGGCAGTGTCGTAAGGTAAGGGAAATGGTGTCCTCACCTACTGCTTGTGTACCCGGTTACATCTAATCAAGGTAACATTAATGGAAATGAATGTGAATTGTGTGGTTTTGAGCTAATCAGACTTAGTGTTTTGGCTTGAGATTTTAGCTAGATTCTAACAATAAATGAGAAATTGTGATTTTAAACTAGCTGCCAGCCAATGTGTGGTTTTGTTTTGAGCAAAACGGATAAATATGCTTAAATATTGATAAAATCATGGGAAATAGTAGAAATGTTGTGGATCGAGTAGATAGCATGGATATGTTAAGATGATGCCATTTTGTTGTGATTTTGTTGGGTTTTCGTGGAATTTCATATGCATGCTAAAGTGAGATTGATATGAGTTTCATGGCTTTGTGATTTTATAACTCAATGCATGCTTAATGAAATTTGATGTGGTGTGAGGGGTTTTATAGTAGACTTGAGAGTCTACACCCCATGTTTATTTCAAGATTTATGGATGTGGTTTGATAGGTCCGACACCCATTTTGGAGAGAAGAGACGGCTAGTGCTTGGACTATTTTTTGCAATTGTAGAAAACAACATGTCGAATTACTTCTATAGGGTCCCTTGAGTCCTTGGTTCGATCAATCAAAATGGTCCGATCTTCCATTCCAAGACAAGGAAAACTGAATGTCGACTTGAATCGATTGACTGAAATGTTTCGGTCTTCCAAACCAAGGAATTTCAGACGACTAAGAGGAAATTTCAATCTACCGTTTTGGGAATAGATCCCAGGTTCGATCGATCGTTCTTGGTCGGCATGTTGAATCAAGACCTTGGCCCATAATGAAGATGGTTTATAATGATGAGCAAAGCATGGTTTTAATGAGGTTTTAAGTATGTGTTAATGATGTTTACCCCATGTAAATGACATGAAGGAAAGTGGAATGACTTGATTGTGATGAAATGATGGTTTTATGTGATTTTGGTCTTGAGACCCATACAAATTAAAAGAGGCTTTATGAAATGGCTTTTGAGATAAAAAAAATGAGTATTTGTGTGGATTTTAGGTGTGAGACCCAAGTAAATGGTTGGTATTGCATGGAAGTGATTTCTTACAACAAAAATGGAATGAGTAATGATTTTGAAAAGAAAACCCATATGTTTTGAAAAGAGAATGGCTATGTGTTATGAAGCCACTTGGGTTTGGTGTTGGTAATTTAGTGGGAGCATGAGACTCCAATGGAACGAATTGTCAGATACGACAGTGGACCGATACGAATCCACGAGGTTTGGTGTCAACAATCTAGTATGAAACCAATTGTCAAATACGACCGTAATTGCTGAGATGTGAGACAGTGTAGACTAGACCTAGGGATATGAACCTGGGTGTTTGAGTCATCGATAAAACGGTATAGGTTGGGCCTAGGTATATGAACCTGAGTGTCTAGGTCACCGATGGGACGTCAAGAAAAAGACATATCTCCATGCATGTAAAAGATTGTTAAGGCGTGTAGGCCAGGGCGAAGTCCTCTCGCAGAGAGAACTTCACCGTGGCAGTGCAATACGGTAGGGAAAATGGTGTCCTCACCTACTATTTGTGTGTCTGGTTACCTCTAATCATGGTAACACTAATGGAAATGAATGTGAATTGTGTGCTTTTGAGCTAGAATTAAACTTGGTGTTTTGGCTTGAGATTTTAGCCAAATTCTAACAATAAATGAGAAATTGTGATTTTAAACCAGCTACCAGCCAATGTATGGTTTTGTTTTGAGCCTTGTGAAGCATTGTGATTTTGGATTGAATCTGGTAGAGAATACGGATTTCTCGGGATGCATAAAAGCTTTAAAATTGCATGAAATTTAAGAAAAGTAAATAATTTTGGAAAGATCATGGTTTCGAGATAGAGATTCCAAATATTTGAAAAAGAAAGGGTGATTTGAAATGAGTTTTAAACCACGTGTTATTATAAAATTGAGATTTGTGTTTTCTCGTTGTTTTATCGTGATTTTTATGTGAGGTGCGTACTGGATGACTTAGAAGTCACTCACGTGTGTTTTGTTTGCCTATTTTTTTGACTTTTCAGGTGCAGGTTGAGGTGCAATCCAGTCCCAATGCTTGAGTTTGAGTCACTAGTCGCACATAGATATGGGGAGTTAGCCTTAGGTAGCTTTCAGTTGTTTTAATTATGCTTGTAATTATTGTAATTGCTTAGTGATACTGTAGTTTAGGTAGAGCCTTTAGGGCATGGGTGTAACGCCCCGAACCCAGGCACCTCACCAAAACACAGTATCACAAGCCTAATTACACAAATTACAGAACAAAAGGACTGTAACTAAGGCTCACCTCTAGGATCTCGATGCGCGGCTAGAAGCTCCAATTCCTGCACCGGAAACTGGTTGCACGCAGTCTGCACCTGAAAACACACAGCACGCGTGAGTGACATCTACCTCACCCAGTACACGCCCCCAAAACACACAACTACAGGCAAGCACAACAAAACCAAAAGAAAACTTGTTTCCTATCATTGCAAAACTTGGTTTTCTTCCTTGAAAATCATTTCCTTTATTAAATAAACACTTGGGAATTCAATCCCAAAACCAATTTCTTTCTTTACCAAATCACCACCTAGGACTTCAATCCCAAGTCAGGCTTTCTCAAAAGCCACAACCCTTTCCTTTCCCAAATCATGTGGAAATTCTTTCAAAAACCACATTACTTTCAAAACCCTTTTTGGAATTCATTTTCTTCTCCAAAACAATTCTATTCAAAACATGAGATTCTTCTCAAAACACACCTCCTAACCAGATCCAGCCTAAAACACAAGGCCCCATTGGGCTCAAAACCAAACCACAAACACTAGCTGGCAGCTGGTTAAAACATTATCAATTCTCTTCAGGATTCTGGGACCATTACACAAGTCCAATCCTGACCACACACACACATACATACATTCCACTTACTTAATCATTTCCACTTTCATTACTGTTGTTACCTTGATCAGAGGTAACCTGGCACACAAGCAGAAGGTGAGGACATCCTTCCCCAACCTCCCTGCACTGCCGCGATGGGATTCCCCTTGCGGGATGCCACCGCCCCGGCCAACAAGCCTCACAATTTCCTGT
>JAMKQA010013591.1:0-19887 GCA_024699735.1 Posidonia australis
GAATTATATTCACTATTAATTTTTAATCTAAAATTTAACGGTTAGAATTTAACAAAATATGTTGAATGTTAAGATCTTTAAATCAAGAATCAATAGTTTTTTAATTTAAATGAAAATTTCACTATGTATTTATGGATATCTAATAAGTATGTCTATACGGTTATTTCTTCTTCCTTATGTCTTTATGAAAAATAAAAAGTTACCTCCATACTCATATACGTAGGCACCTACATGAAAAATAAAAAGTTGTCTTTATATGTAGGCACCTACATAAAAAATATCCCCATATACGTATTATAAACTGTTCTATTCTTAAACACTATTCTCAACTCCCACAGAAAAATTACAAGACCTCTAGGGAGATGAGAAGAGATAAAAAACATACTATTCAAAACGAGCAACCGAACAAAACATGAATCAGGCACAAAGAAAAGAAAAACCGTGACGAGAAATTCACAAGAAAAGGGATAAAAAGGAAACGGCATTTTTTAAGCAAGAAAAAACTATCAAAAGATGCCTTTTTTCAGCACAAAACTAAAAAAAGAAACAAAAAGACGAGATTTTGGAACCAACACTGACCCCATGAGATTGACCCTGAGATGAACGCTGAGGTCAAGAAAGAGATCAAACATCTGGCCGAGGTCGGCAGCGTTCCCGTGCGAGTACAACACCGTCGCCTTCCCCTTCGCCTTCTGGTTCCTCACGTAAACCGCCACAACGTCGTTCCCATTTATAGTCCGCAACCTCAGAACGTCGGCCGAGCACCTCCTCCTCGACCGAAGGGGCAGGACCAACTCCGGGATGGTGAAGCTTTTCGTGACGTCGGAGGTCAGGAGGCGGTAGGTGGGCGGGCTAGGGGGGAAGAAGGCGAGCCTTGACGCGATCATCGACGTGACTCCTCCCATGGAAGGGTGGTCTCGTCACATCGGCGGGCACAAACAGACCTCCAGCGGAGGAGGAGATGGTGTTGGTGTTTTTTTTTTTCACGAAGCAAAGATGGTGTGGGGCGGCGGGGGTGTGGTTTGGATGGAGGAATTCGTGGGCCCCGCAGATGTGGGACCCAAAGTAAGAGACTGGTCATTGGAGAAAGGGAATTGCTCTCTTGGACTTCCGGAAGGTTTTTGTTTTGCCTTTCTGTTGCATTTAATTAAAAAAAAATTGGACAAACCAAATCATACATCAAAAATTTGTAAAATCCATCCATCCATCGTGTATCATCAAACAGATTGATTGTATATGATTTGAGGTGAGATTTGATATATACCAAAGCTTTTCTCCAAAAAAAAAAAAAACATGTGGCGTGAAAAATACCATAGCATGCAGAACATCATTAACTAGTCTTCTACAGATTCAGTTCTATTCCTAAACGCTTAGGTGCTAATACTATTACAGAATTCAGGTCTATTAGCTTAGTGAATAGCATTTATAAGATTTTCACCAAAACTCTGGCCTCCAGACTTTCCTCCATTCTCAACAAGGTCATAGATAGTTAGACACATCTCAATGTGCCTTCCTTCCTGGTCGGTCTATTGGGGATTGTTTCCTGGTAGTCTAGGAAACTATCCACTTCATGAAGTCCTCCAATGCTTCAGGTTTCATCCTGAAGTTGGACTTCGAGAAGGCCTTTAATAAGGTCAACTGGGGATTCCTCCTTGATTCCCTGCAGGGGTTAGGATTTGAGGGGAAATGAATTTCATGGATTAAGATGTGCATCTCCTCTGCAAAATTTTCCATACTTCTTAATGGCACATCCCATGGTTTTTTCGGAGCTGCCAATGGATTGAGACAGGAGGATCCTTTATCTCCCTTACTCTTCATCATTGTTACTCATATCTTGAACCGCATGTTACAACTTGCATTAAGCCACAATCTCATCTAAGGTATTCAATTCCCGCATGGAGGATCTCATGTTCTTAACATCCAATATGCAGACGATACTATATTATTCCTAGCTAATGGGGCTGATAACATTGTAAATATTAAGCGCATTTTATGTTGCTTCCAATCCTGTTCAGAGCTCAAAATTAATTTTTCTAAATCCTCCTTAACTGGGATTGGAGTTGATCAAACCTCAATTGCTAATGCTTGCAAACTTCTTGGCTGCAAGTCAACTGACTTGCCTTTCACATACTTAGGTTTACACCTTCATTACAGGAAAGCCACACGCAGGGACTGGCACCTTGTTGTTGAGAAATTGTCTTCTAAATTATCCCACTGGAAAGCTTATTTTCTTTCTCTTGGTGGCAGATTGACACTGGTTAACTCAGTCTTGTCTGCCATCCCCACATACTTTATGTCTGTATTACATATGCCTAGACAAGTTGAAAAAGATATTGATAGGATCAGGAGAAACTTCCTTTGGAAGTCTGATCCTTCTATTGGGAAAGGGATGCATTTAGTTAAGTGGAGCTTAATTTATAAAAATAAGCAACAAAATGGCTAGGGGATTATTAATCTTAGAAATTTTAATTTAGCCCTTAAATCTAAACTTACTTGGCAATTATTTTCTTACGATAATCATGCAATGTGGAAAGATTTAGTGAAAGTCAGATACTTGCATTCTTCCTAGCCTGGGATCATTTTAAATACATCTACTAACTATTACTCCCCTTTATGGTTTATCCTCAGAAGCAGCTTTAGTCCTGTCAACTGCTTCTCTTCTCACTTCTTGGGTAATGGGGAAGATATCTTCTTCTGGGAACATACATGGTGGAATGGCAATAAATTAAAGTATCAGTTCCCTCATCTCTTTTCTATTTGTAGATGAAGGAAAGCTTCCATTAAAAAAATTTGTGAGATCTCTAGGTCTAACTTTAATAAACTGTTTGATCTTTCTAAGGTCCAGTTAAATGAGTACAATATCTTGCAATCCCAACTGGACACGTTGGTACATATTATCCTCTCAGCTCCATTGGGGGTGGAGAGGGATGACATCTCCTGGACCCTTACCTCTTCTTCTAAATTCTCTGTTAATCTTTTTTACAATATTCTGAATGATGATGGTTTAAGATTCAACCTATTCGAGCAAGTATGGTAGACTTGGGTTCCGCTTAAGGTTAAGCTATTTTCTTTGCTTGTACTTCACAATAGGAATCTTACTAAAGAGAACCTGGCCAAAAGAGACTAGGTTGGGTCTCCTAACTGCATTTTTTGCAACCTAAATGTTGAATCTAACAATCATTTATTTATATTCTGTACGTTTCTCAGATATGACAGTTCTTCATGGTCTCAGATTTATATCCTGGTTTTTATAATTTGAACTATTTATTTCGGCATAAACCTGAACTTAAGTTTAATTTAAATAATTACTGCTGGTATGTCTTGATCCAAGTTATTTTCTGGGTAACCTGGAAAGAAAGAAACAGCAGAATTTTTCGTAGTTCTTTTAAATCTTCTTATCTTATTATTTTGGATATCATTAGACTAATGAATCTATGGTCAAATGCTCTTTTACTAGGGTTTGAGAAAGAGGATCTGAGGAATTCATTATCCTCTATGAAAGTTACTTTGTCTGCAATCCAATCTGCTTCTCCAGATGTTTCTCACCCTGCTACTGACACCAACCTTCATCAATCTGCTCCTGTTGATGACATAGGACTATAACTTCATTAGTTACTTTCTGATTTTCGAACTTGATTCCCAACTTTGCTGACGTTGGTCTTTAATATTGACAAGAACATTATCTTATTCTCCTTCTGTGATTTTTGTGAATTCTGGACTCTTGATTTCCTTAGACTTTTTACTTAAGATAAATATCTAATACTACTTACCATTAACAAAAAAAAAACATATGCTTCTTTTGACGTGTAATTTCATGTTTGTTTCTTAATTAAAAATGATGAAGTGGGTGACAAGTTGGGAAAAAAAAATACAGAGAACAAACAGATCCACGTAATTTGTTGGTTTACATATAAGTCTAATAAAAACATTTTACATTTCCCCCTTTTTTTTTTCCGAATAATGAAGTTCGGAATACCGGTGAGGTGGCACGGCAGGGGTGCCAGAAATGACGTGCGTGCTGACTGCAGACTGCCAAGAAATCTTTATCTACTTTACTCCTTTTTGGAACGCGAGACGGCCAGGGAACTCAGAGAAAAGACGTGCGCGGTGGACCTTTCCGTTCACAAAGTCAATATGATGTGAATAATTCAAGATTTACCTTTCTGATAACCTTTTCTTCTGGATTTTAACAACCTATTATGTAACCTCGGGCATGAGATCAACTCGTCCACCAAACATAGAGGCCTAGCTTTACGACGTGCCATCTATTGTTTAATTGTTTTGGGAATCAAAAGGATATGAACGGCATTTGTAAATATTCAGGTCGACTCAAATGGTAAGACTGCGGGGTGATGACAGGGTCTGCGATCTTCCTATACGGTGGTATCTTTGCTATAGCTTTACCCTGATGCTTGTCTTCGAATTGGAAGACGTTTTAGAGAGAACCCTTAGACAGGGAATCAAAAGGACCAAGCCATTTGACACTCGAATTTCACGTCCTGTGCGTCCAGGGACATGTATTGATAAAATAGACATTTTTGCTTCCTTTTTTACTCTGAGGAGTACGTATCTGCAGAAGTAGATTCATGCCAGTAAGAATTAACTAAATGACACTAAACAAGATAATAAAAAAGTTATATGTATACTCAGATCACTCGGTTGAATGAGAAAATGAAGTCTGCCTCCAATTTGATCAGTTGTGTCGAGTACTCCAGGCAATCGATGATCCTCCAACAGTGTTAGACCTGGTCAACCGTCTCTTAAGGAAGCAATTTCTTTATTTTTTCGTCTACGCTCCTCTGCAAGTTCCAACAGTTAAGTCTGGAGAAGAAATTTCAATGTTTCCCTAAAGAAAATAAAAATAATCGAATAACAGACGATTTATTATAGTTATTGATAGTTGCTACTTGCTAGGATGGTGGTGGCTGTAGTTAGACATGGAAAACGGGCCAGACGGGCCTGGGCCGGCCCGGTCCAGCCTGGGTCAGGCAAAAACACCCGCGGGCCGTGCCGGACCAGACCGGCCCACCTAGGCCCGCCGGATAGGTCCATTCCGACCGACGGGAACCGCACTGTGCGTGGAAAATGACAGTCGACCCGTGGGCCCGGCCCGACCCGACCCGACCCGGACAGGCCCGGATGCAGGCCATGGCCTGTTGCGGCCGGCCCGGGTCCGATCGGGCCGCCTGTTTCATGGGCCAGGCCGGTCCGACCCGGTCCGAATTCCATGTCTAGCTGTAGTAATAATAGCAATGTCAATGTCCAAAAGGTCAGAAGTACTCACCAGTTTGCATTTTAAATCATATATTGACTTCTCTCTTTGATGCACAAAAAACTTGAGTGACTGGAGACAGAAAGTATTTAATCAGATAGCTAAGCAGCAAAAGAGTATGAGACAAATATAAAGCCTAACTGGAATTGCATAATTACCCCTCTCCTTTGCAATTCAATAGATCGCTGCAATGCTTCCCTTTTTGTTGGTAGGTTATCCGGAAGAATGTTCAAAGGTGGACTATAATTTTTGCCACGATAAATGATTATTGCATGTCCAGTTTTTAGCCTATCTACAGAGACCAATACCCCACCGCTCTTGATTTCAAGAATTTTTGCTGTATGCATAATATGTGAATGTGTACTCTGCATAGTGATAACTTTGACGAGTTCCCTGTGTTTCCAGTGAAGATGAATGCCTCCAATTACACCATCATATATTCCACGTCTTCCTGTAGAGAGTTTAACAACAAGAACTGCAGGGTTTGAATCGCTCCTGGAAAAAATAACAAATTCCTATTTGACTAGATAACAAAAGTAACATTTGAAAATAACCCATGTAACATTCCTTAGACAGGGATGCAAGGAATCACATGCTTCCAGAATGCATAAGTAACACTCCTACTAAAGTACCACATACCTAATAATAGAACTTCATCCATTTTCAGACCAATCTTTTGAAAGGCTTGCCTTTCCTCTTCTGTAAGCAATTCTTGATCAGCAGCCTGTACAGAAGGTCTCCAAATAGCATTAAGCTTTGCCAGTTCCTTCTCTGATCTCTCTTTTTTCAACTTGAGCTGTGGAGGAAATGTTCAAAGTCATTACCATAATCAGCTTCAGCTAAGATGAACTTAATACATTGAAATATAAAGACGTACATACACATGGAAAATCACAGTTAGAGATATTCAAGAGCAACAAGCAAATAATAAACTTAAATCTTACTATTGAAAGTTGGTGTTCTTGCTTTCTCAATTCTTTTTCCAATCTCTCCTTTTCAGCAATCATTTCAACCTTCACCTCCAAATTCCTTTTTCCCAAGGGACCATACTTTGTTTGGATGTCTTGAAATTCCATATAAGTTCCAAAATTGCCATTATTAATCTGTTGTGTACTGTCAGTAGCATAAAATGACTTGTTTGCCTTTTCCCGTGCTTGTTCTTCAGACAATTGAAGGATCCTAAGTTGCGATTCTCTTTCTATAACTGATTCTGCCACTTCCATAGGAAGAAAATCTTTACCTCTGTATAGTATGATAAAGAACTTGTTGCGCAATATTAGGATTCCTCCAGTTAGACACTGCAGGATGAGCTTCCATGTCAACACACAGACACACACAAGGTAGTTTACAGAGCACTTTGCATCTCTAAACAGAGAAGAATGAAGCCTTATTTGTGGATGGGGTTCTTGTTACAATCATCTTGTGGGCAACACAAATGACCACTGGGAAGGTGAATTATAAATTTCCAATGGCACATAACAATATGGGAAAGGGCTTTAATTTTTAAGTTTCTAAAATGCTTAAATGACTTCTGTCCAACCAAGGGTAATAATTTGCATAGACCATAACAGATGTGCCACCATAAATTTGCAGATACTTGGTGATCAATAGATAGAATATCTCAAATGGTCATATAAAAGTCATACCTAAGAAACCACTACAAAAAGGTTTTACCTAAGAAATCTATTGCCTTTTTCTGTAACAATTATTGACTCCTTATAATTTACATCCATAAATGATTTGAACAAAAATAGAACTTGCCTTGAGCTCACAAGACATCAGTTCATTGTTGGTATTAGGAATTCCCCTCTTTATTGCAATCTTTGCTATAAGACTTTTCTCCCACAGTTTTATAATGGCAGCAGCCAAGCCTTGTAGTTTTGTATTTTTCCCTTTCATAAAATGAGACAAGGTATGATAATGAGGATCATGGAAATAAAACATGATAATTGGTAAATTTTATAAAAGGCAGAATTGATTCTATAGTGATGTCAGGTGGAAATCATGGTATAATGACACACAAAAAATATAATACCTAGCGCAAAATGAGTGGGTAGAGGGTGGGCCAGCTTTCTCAGGTATGTTAGCTCATCATCTCTTAGCTTTTGGCTCACATGTGGAGGACACAGCCGGAGAGGAGGTTTAAAATCGTGAACATTTTCCGGAAGCAAATCAGCATCAACAGGCAATGGCTTTGACCACCACCAGTCAATAAAACGAGGACCCAACCCATCCAGTAATCTGTTTGCCTCTCGTTCGTAAAGTGTTCCACTGACAGAATTTATGCCATCATTTATGTCTATGAACATGCTAGGAGTCCGGGGATGCCAATCTTCATTTTTATTTGTGAGAGACCCACCAGTCTTGCACTCAATATTTGCTGTAGATATAATAATGGTATCTCCATTGTTCCCAAGAAAACCATCAATCTGGGAAGCTATCTTGGTGTCACTTAATTCTGACGAAGCACAGGTCTCAGAAGTCGTTAGGTAATCATGTCCCCTGTAGACAACAAGAGTGTCGTTCTTCCTCCAAACAACCAAGCCCCCAGTTTTAGTCTGCTTGATAAGTGTGAACAAGAAAAAATTATGTATATACATAGTAAAAGCACGACAAAGAAAAACCATAAAATTTTATCATGATTTTCAGAAAAGAAAGAGATTATTTTCTAGTAACTCATCTCTGTTCCAAATGTTGTGAAAATTGGCTGCAACAAATAAAGTATGTAACACAACACTAGTTGCACATCCAATAGATAAGCTATGTGTCTCCTCCACGATTTATAGGACAATATTCTTAGAACCTACGTGGCATTGACACCCCCAGCATATAAGTTTGATTGGTAAAGCTACACAAAACAAATTAGTAAAAACACAAGGAACCTGCCCATCAGGACAGATTCTAGTGACGTTAGTGTTAGCCTTTTTTTTTGTGCAATTGCTTTTCTAATTAGCCATACTTCTAATTGCACAACTATTCTGCGAACTATGAGATATTTATTCCTATGCATAACGGGATAAGGCCATGAAACTGAGTGGTTGCTGAAAATGGGCTAATCTAATTTAAGGTTAATTGCATTCTACAATTCCATGTTTTTTAAAATAATTTTCTCTATAATCAGAATGCACATTTGCCATGAACACATTATGAACATCAAAGGAACACCATCTCACTCTACGTAAAATTACAATCTCAGCAACAAAAGAATAATGTCCAAACCCAACATCGCAATTCTAATACTTAGTCCTAACCAGCGTCTTTTACATGAGCAACAATACTGATTTTCAGGAAATGGAACAAAAAACGCAATGTGCACAGAAATAATGCACCAACAAACATCATATTGCGATAATTCATCATCACTCTATGAAGGAACACCAAGAAGTAAAAACAGAACTGGTAAAAAAAAACAACACTGACCTCAACAATCTCCATTGCTCGGTCCATGTTGCGGCATAGCGGCTCAACGAACTTCACCATCACGAGCTCACTCCTCTTCCATCTCCTCCCAATCTCATCCACCACATCCTGTGTCAATCCGGCTTTCTTTGCCTTAACCCACACCTTTATCTTCCTCGCCTCACTCCTCAACCTCCCCAAAACCTCCTCCGAAAGCATCCTCTCCGCCAAAGTCAACATCTTTTCCTTCTTCACCCTCCTAAAAACCACCACCCTCTCTGCCACTGCCCACGGCACTCTCCTCCTCCTCCTCTTCCCCTCCTCCTCCTCCTCCTCCAAAGCAAGCTCAAATTCCACTTCCTCCTTAGCAATCTCTTTAGGGGGATCTAATACCCGGAGCCTGGCGACGCTCTGAACGATTCTCTTCATCGCCTGCCTGCTTCTCCCTCCCTTAACCCTTCCCGTCAATGCCTCGTCCTCTCCTTCCACACCGAGCTTCTTCTTCTTCTTGGTTCCGGAGATGTCCAGGAAGGCATCGGCGGGGAGGACGAGTGGGGCTCTCATCCAGGGTGCGGTGGGCATTCTGACGCTGCCGTCTCCGCCGTCGAGGGGAACCGATGGTTTCTCCGGAAAGGTCGCATCTTTCCGATGGTGGATGGGGGCGGGAAAGCAGCCGACGGTGTGGGGGTGGAGAAGGTTGGGGAAAGCGGGACGGAGTGGAGTGTGGGATGTGGCGGGGAAAGGCGGCATCTGGCGTTTGGAGAAGATGGTGATGATGGAATAGAGACGGGGAATGGGTAGACATGAAACAGTCGGCCGGGCCGGCCGCAACAGGCCATGGGCCCGGCACGGCCCATGGCCCGCATTCGGGCTGGGTCCACGGGTCGACAGTCATTTTCCGTACACAGCGTGGGTCGGCCCGGTCCGGTCAGACCTGGAAGGATTCCACAAGTCGAACTGGACCTATCCGGTGGGCCACCGTGGGCCAATCGATCTAGCCTGACACGGTCTAAGGTGGGCCGGGTCCGGTCCAATCCGTGGACGTTTTTGTCGGACCCAGGTTGAACCGACCCTGTCCGTTTTCCATATCTAGGAATGGGTAGACGAAGGTTATGATTTAGTGGCAACCATTTTGCTGACATATCTCCTCCTACAAATATAACCACGTGGATATTATAAGAAGTTGAATTTTTTCCATTATAAGAAAGGAGAAATGTTTCTGTACGCTAAATTTTACGTGAATTTTTTATTATTTAAAAGCGCATCTAGCATAGTTTTTTTTAAACCGGTAATTATTGTAATTGTAATTCTTGTCTATCTTCACGTTCAAACTTGCGGGAAGAGACGCTTTGTCCTGCATAAAGCGCATCTGGCACAGGTTCAAACCCTAATTTGGCTGTGTTTGTTTATTGATCTCAACCATTCTAGTCACTCTAGTTCCGATGTGGAGCGATTTCTTTACACAAACACCAGCAATCTCGTCGGAAGAGATCAACTTGCATCCGCTCCGACCACTGTAGTGGAAGAAGAAAAATGGGTGTTTGGTTGGGAGTGGATGATTTAAGAGGTGAAAATACGATTGTATCCCTAATGAATATGAGTAATCCTATATAAACCAAATGTTATTTACTTTCTCTTATCATTTTTCACCAATCTTCATTTATTACTTTTGTTCTTCATCTTTCCCCTTCTTCCCTATCTTCCCCTACCTGTTGGAGTGATCGTAACGGTGCGTCGATCATCGACGTCTGAGGTCCCAAGCCAACCAAAGTCGATTGTCGACAGCGTAAGTTCCTATTAGTCGTCGTCTTCTTCAACAAGATATCTGAGGTCGTCATCGTCGTCATCTATTTTCCTTATTTGTCGGTATGTCTATTTTTTTGAGGGATTTGTTGGGTGTGGATTTCGATTACATGTTCTCTCTTGGGTTTCGATTGACATTACCTTCCTACATGATTTCCAAGCCAACTGTGGTCGATCGTCGACGACGCAAGTTCTTGTTGGTTGTCGTCTTCTTCAACAAGATTGAGGACGTCATCGTCGTCATCTATTTTCCTTAATTGTCGGTATGTCTATTTTTTTGAGGGATTTGTTGGGTGTAGGTTTCGATTGCATGTTCTCTCTTGGGTTTCAATTGCAAGTCTCTTGGGTGTAGGATTTCCAACGTTTTGGTTCTAATCGGACAACTTGTACAGGATATCTCCGTAAATTGCTCACTTAAAGGCTTAAAGTGTATCATATGCAAAAACTCACACAAACCATCTCAGTAAATTGATTGTGCAAAAAAAAAAAAACTCTAGTTTGTTCCTACACATCAGAGAAAATTATGAACACAAATAACACCTGTTTAAGTATTAAGTTGTTTTAACTTTGTTAGTGATTCCAAGTTACTAGTTGTTTATAGTTTATTTGCTTTTAGAAAATTAAAATAATTTACTAAACATGATTTTCTAAATAGATTTTATTGAAGTTTCTCCATCTTTTCTCTATGTTCCCGTTAGAAACTATCTTTATAGCTTTCTCCTTCTAACATACTTTCCCATGTTACACTTGTGAAATCTAAGAGAAAGAAACTATTGTTAGGCTCACAACACCCGATTATAAATAGAAGTCTCGCTATTTTAAGATGAACAAATAAAGATAGTGTAAGAAATAAGAACAATAGTGTTAGTTTTTGACAATGAGAGTAGCCATGCCATTGAAAATGAGCTTACATGTAATGTATGCCACAACCTAAGGATTAATAATAATAATAGCATCCATACAATTTTTCAATAAATGAGAAGACTAAAATATGTAGTAATTTATGTTTCAAATTAATTTACAACATGCACAAAAAATATATCCAAATTATTTTTTGTTATCATGTTGTAATGTCTATTGTATTAATTTGTTTGTTGAAGGGAAGTGCTTCATAATTTGTGAGGCACTTATACTTTCTAATATAAAAAATGTATGTCTTTGTTAATGTCTTTTTTTATTACTTGTCCTGTAACAAATGAAAATCATAGATTATTAGAGCATATTTTATTAAAAAATATGTTATTTTTATAATGGTGCAAAGAATTCAATTTTCTTTGCATACAAAACAAAGAAAACTTGTAATCACTAACAAAGTTAAAAAGTGCTGGTAGTGAAATTTGGAGTTTGAATTCTATTCCCGGTTTATGTTGAAATATTCCGTTTTATGTTGGTTAAATAGTGATTTTTGAGTTTAGTTGTTTTAATTACTGACCTTCATAAAGAAGCTATACCTGTGCTTGGGAAGTTTCAGGTTTTATTTCTGTTAATAATTAATATAATCACCTATACTAGAAGTAATAACTTTCATATCTATCTTAATGATTTATTGAGATAAAATTTATGTAGAATAACTATTTATGTTGTAAACCTTGCAGCTGATTGAAAACACAATTGTTGTTAATAATAATGTTTGACCCTTCCAACATTTATGATATAAATGGTGAAATAGACCCAAAGAAGGATTTCGAGTTCTATGTATACTTACACAATGAAATGCAGAAATGGTTTGAGATTGTATACCCTCCCCGGCAAATCGTACATAATGCAGGGTTCACAGGCACTGGAATAGTTGAAAACATGTTAAATGGCCATTGGAGATTGTGTTTTGATAGTTGTAGAATGATGTCGGATTGTTTTAGATTTCTTTACAATATTCTTAGAACGAGAAATCTGTTGTTAGATAGTCGTTGAGTTACAGTTGAGGAACAAGTACGTATTTTCCTTCAAACAATTGGACATGACCATAAGAATAGGATTCTTCAACACAACATGCAACATTCTGGACAAACAATAAGCAAGTACATACATTACGTGCCGAATGCTATTATTGCTTGGGCACCAGATCTGATTTGTTCCAAGGAATGCTTAACACAAACAACTCGTCACATCAAGGAACACCTAAATGGAAAGTTCATGCCAATCTTTAAAGATGCAATTGGTGCATTAGACGACACACACATTGATTGCATAGTAGCAAAGAAATCAAAGCTTGCATTCGAGTGTGGAAGGGATCCTTGGCATACAACCCAAAATGTGCTTGGAGTGTATGACTTCAGTATGAAATTTATGTTTGTGTTTGCTGGTTGGGAGGGCATCACCCATGATTGCAAAGTGCTTAACCATGCAATATCTAATCCCCAACATAATTTTCCTCACCAACCTAGAGGTTAGTTGATACTTTTCTTGACTTTAATTCTGATATTAATGTTTTTTAGTATTGTTACCATTATGTAACTGATTGTTTGTATTTATGTTGTAATTTAGATAAGTACTATATTGTAGACGTTGGGTATCCGAATAGGAAAGGTTACCTTACGGCGTATCAATCAACAAGGTATCATGTGGCCCAGTTCAAAAGCTCACAACCTAAGGGGAAGGAAGAACACTTTAACTACATACATTCATCGCTAAGGAATGTGATTGAAAGAGCATTCGGTGTTCTTAAGAAACGATGGAATGTACTCAACCTAATGCCACCATATCAGTACCCTACACAAGTTAAGATAGTAGTTACTTGCATGGCCATTCACAACTTCATCATTGAGCAACGTCAAATGGACGAATTGTTGAACCAAGCTGAGATTGATGAAGCTATTTTGGATTCCAATGAAGAGACTTATGACGAAGATAACGATACTGCGACGTTGGAGGATATTCCTTCGCGTTCGACTCGAAGAAGCAGTCCATCACAAGTTAAGCGGAGAAATCTTAGAAGCTCTGAAAATGCGATAACCTTATCGCAAATACAAGCAAGGGACCATAGAGTGGATTGGGAAGATGGACTTGTGTCTAAGCTACTAGACATTTGCATTGACTTGGCCAAGATGGGCCGTAAGCCAGGCAACCATCTTGATGCAAAGGGGTATGAGATGTTGGAGAAAAGATTTAATGAATGTACTCAAGTTCATCGCACCCGTGCATAGTTGAAAAATAAATTTGATAAGTTACATAAAGATTGACAGTTGTGGAAGAACCTTGAGGTCTAGACAAGGATCGGTTGGAATCCAATAAGAATGACATGGGGAGGAGCCTCTGATGAGTGGTAGTAGAACTTCAAGTTGGTAAGTGCTATCAATCAAAAACTACTAAATAATTTGGTTGTTAGCACCAAATGCTATTCCATAACTATTGTGTTTCATTATCTTTGTAGCGTGAGCCTATGTGCAAGAAGTTTAGGTACAAAGGCATAAAGTTTGTGGAGCAATTGTAAAAGTTGTTTGATGGTAATATTGCAACTAGAGAGCACGCGTTCATTCCTAGTTCATTGGTTCCTACTACACAAATTGTTGGAGTTGAAAATGATGATGACATAACCTCGTTTCTCCCTCCACAGCTTGATGACAACACTAATGTGCAAAACCGAGCCTATGACTCTCTTGAAGCCGACGATAGACCATCATCTATGCCATCTGAGCAGAGCAGGGACAAAAGGCCTAAGCTTAGCGACAAGCAAATGGCTCAAAGTCGTACGGATTCAATCGGGTCATTTATTTCTGAAATTTTTGACAAAAAGAAGTCTTCAACCATAGCAAAGTACGTGGAGCTACTTCGTGAGGATGGTGTGGATCCTACTTCAGAGTTGTGGACATTTGTAATGATGAGGTTTGAGAAATGCACTACAATGGAGTTGTTCGTGGAGATACAACCTTCGAAAGTGCAAGTGAAGTGGCTGAAGATGTGTCTTGATGCATTCAAGAAAGACATGCCATTCACCTTCTAGTTCTAGAGTAAGATATGATGGTCTATTTTGCTGATCAATGGACTTAGGAAATTATGTTTTATTTTCAGTTATTTAGAGTTTTGTTTAGTGGTATTGTGTACTCTTATGTTGTATTAGTGTTTGTTATGTAACTTTAGGTATGATGTGTTCTATGCATGGATTTGTATTCATAAGCTATTTTATTTCATGAATGATATGGTGTGTGGTTGTTATCTAGGTTGCTTGTTTTAAAATTGTTAGTCCAGATAGATTACTACAACTTATCCTACTTAATTGTTGGAATATTGTTTCCTCTGATATAACTGCTACTGTTCAGCTACCTACTAGAATTTGGAAAGCCACTTTTTAAAGCCAAGGAAGTAGGTAATGTGATTTTAAACAATGACTTGGAAAAAGGTTTTGATAAGCTGAATTGGTCTTTTTTGTTTGAAGTTCTCACCAGATTTGTTTTTTCTACAAATTTAATTAATTCTCTGAAGCCCTTTATATCACCAGAAAATATACCGTTAAAAAGGTATTACCTTGTTTCAAAATAATCCATCTCTCTGTGGACATGTTTATGCAGTATCTCATGGATTTTCCTTCTCAGGTTTCACACAGATGTTTACAGCTACATGCACTTGAACTCATTCACTCTTGCAATATCTTTATAATATCAACTGGTGCCTATTTTCCTTCTCTGACCAACAATTTTAATTCTACTTTGGCTGCATAACTATTACCAAGAGAATATTATTGTTTTGTCCCTTGCGTGATTCTCATTATTCTCTTATCTTTTATTTCCAAGAATCATATTTTAGTCATTGTTAAGTTTTTCCTACTTTCCAATCCCTTGAAGCTACCTACCTAGCAAGTACCGTATTTTTCATATTACTTTATTTCATGTTTTTGACTTTCAAGACTTTCTAACTGCAGGCTAGCCCTCCAGATCCCAAAACTTTTCCATTTATACTACCTGTAAACAAGGTTGACATGTAGATGGTGGGAACAGTAGAATGGTATGGATTAGTACAAATCTTCTTGAATTTTATTTTTCTAGTTGTGATTCTTAAGTGCTTGCTTCTGTCCAGGTTGGGATGTTTACCTTAGATGTTAAAGTATTGGAACGTTTCCCTTAGAGGTTGGACAAATGGATTGATCATTACGATGAAAATTTTGGTGCCTTTGTCAACAAACAAAAACAATACGGCAATAATTTTGAACAGTATGCTCTATCATGACTTGAGAAAATTGGAACACTAAGAAGAGGCATTTTCTGACTATACGCTGCAATTGATAATTAATTATTGACTAAAGTCATGGTTGTATTTTGCAGATGATTTTGGGCTCAAAAGACATTTTTTCTTATACCTTAGGCTGACCAATGAACAAAGGGCAGCAGTTGCTGTTTACTTTAGTGTGTGCAAGGTGTTTCTTTATTTATACCCTTTTATTGATGAATCTGATAAGAACCGTGCAAAAGCATCTGACAGGTTACATAATGCTCTGTTTAGGGAAGTGAAAATAGTATGAAAAAAGTTTCTTTGATTGGTGCAGCTCTGCATCCTTTTCTTACGTAAGTTGTGACCTATCGTGCTTGCAAATTTACAAAGATTTACTTTTATCTCTCTTAGTGGTAGTTTTGAGTGGTGGTTGTTTGTTGCTTCTACAGAAAATCATATACAGATGTTTCTAGGGTTATTTTTGAAGAGAAATTGCTTTGTGGACAGAACTTATTTGCCTTTAAAGAGAGAGATTGAAAAACTGCTTTGAAGGTCTGACAGTTTCTATTTTTAATTTTTTTTGTATTCTACAACAATATACATGATTTGCATGTGCTATCTCAAGGATGGAATGGCTTGCAGGTATCAAAACACACGAATCATTTATTAAAGGCTCCATTTTGCATACACCTTAAGATGCTGCATTGTGTAATCCCATTGCCACACGTAACAGCTTTTTGTTTCGTGACATGGACGGTTAGAAATCCAATTGTGTCTTCTGAATTTCTAATCTTATATGTTGTAATAAATTTCATGTGAAATACATTTTTATTTGCTTTGTGACAGGGTGGATTTGGCCTGAATTTTATTAGCTTATCCTTTTGTTGTTCAAAGCTGTTTGTGACAGTGAGACTTCATTTTTGTTTGTTGCTCAAATTTAATGAAGCTTACATTAGATACAACGAACCAAAAGTAATACTAAATGAACGAAGCTTACATTAACTAAGTCGTGGTTATTTCTTGATTGGAGCTTTTCGTATTTTTCCATTTAATGTTTATTTTGGATGTGGCATGCAAATGAACTAGAAAATTTCATGTAGAGCATAAAATTGTACAAAGAGTGAGAGAGAGAGAGAGGGGACCTAAGAAAATCCATGTTTATTTGCTGTTTTATTTGATCAAGTGATAAAAATGTTCTTGTGATTATCGGTGTTTGAATTCACTGACGTCTACAAATGTGAACTCCATTTCCAACAAGGCAATGCTTGTAGTTAGCTAGGAAGAAATCATACGAAAAAACATTACAGGATTCTCTCACTTGCAGCTGCCAAATCATGGAGCATATGGTTACAGGCTAACGGTTCACATCATGGAGATTTTTATCAGTTTGCATCATTGTATGCAAACCATAATCAATCTTATGGAAAAAATGAAAGAATAGCATGCTTACTTTGGTGCCATTAATCCCTGAGAAGTTCGAGCAAACGACAAAAGAAGCATGAAATCCATATCTAACTAAATAAATTACAAATGCAAAAAAAAGAAAGTTGACAAAGCTAACCAAAACATGCTAATTCATACCTGAAGTAATTGTCCAGCCATTGAAAGACAATTATTTTCACAACATTAAATTGTGTCCTGTCCTCATACAAGGAACATGGCAGAAAAACTGAGGCACATTAATTTAAAAAAAATCACACTTTTAGGAGAAAGAACCCTAAAAAGCTTGTTTCTTCGTCAGCAACATAAACAAACGAACCAAAAGTAATACATTAGATACTATTACCTTCCACAAAAAGAATTACAAGACAACCAAAAGTAATATTAGGAGTTAGTTATATTACAAAAAGTTGTAAACATCAACACTAATTAAGTAGTTATCCATATTACAATACCAAATATAGTGTTTGATCCCAAAGAAAATTAATATCTATTTATTCTATGATCTTAATGTAACAGTATGGTGATCCATATCCCAAGTAAAGTAAGAAAGCGCAAAACCTTTTTACGATCTCTCCTACTTTTCCAAGCAACATCCATTATTCTCAATTCTCGACAGATTTCTTCATTGGTCTCCAACTGTGTCTTCTCATGAAATGATTCACGACTAGCATTGCGAGCATCACAGTTGGAAGCAACTACCTCAATTTTTTACTAGACGTCACCATGGCAAGAGCACCTGAAACTCGATACACTGACTTCTAATGAAGGCCCAATAACTCCATTATTGTTAACAGTTGCATTCTCCTCTACTTATGGCATAAGTATACGTATAATGGAAGAGGTGTTCCTCCTCCCCACCGCATCAACATTGAAATTTTCGTCATTCCAAGTCCAAAAGAGATGTCTCCTATCCTCCTACATATCATTTCACATATAATAGGATAAAACAACAGAATCCATGATTTTATGTATATACATACAAATCTTAAAAATATAACCATCATCTGTGCACATTTAAGAAATGGTCTCCATGGATTCAAGTAGGTATGAGAAATTAAACATTAAGTAGGGAATCCACAAAAGCAACGTACTAACCTCCTATTTGGATTTTCCAATGACATTACTACTGCTTACAACATTTAATATAGACATAAGGAACTGAATGGCATAAGTGATAAGGTAAACCAAAACTGGGTACTTGGTGGTGATTTTAACTTGATCCGCTCTCAGGAGGAACATTCTTCCAGCGGAGGTACCCCATCCCATATGCAGATTTTCAATGATTTCATTGACTCCAAGGCTTTATTAGACATCCCTACGAGTAATTACAAATTTACTTGGTCAAATCTGCACCTTCAGCCTACTATGGTAAGGCTTGATAGGTTCCTGGTTACTACAGGTTGGTTGGACAAGTTCCCAGACTCTTTTTGTTTGGGTACGACTAGGGTTATATCTGATCATATCCCCATCATTCTGGGCATTGCTCCATATACGTGCGGTCCTCCCCCATTTAAATTTTACAAGTCCTGGCTGTAAATCGAGGGTTTCTCTTCCTTTATTGAAACTTGTTGGACCAACTCTCTTCTCTACTGTCACTCCCCCTCTCCTGTGACAAGATTTGCATACAGACTTAAATTTCTTAAAAAAAACATTATTCGTTGGATTGGGCCTGTTAAGGACATTAGGAAAAAAAGGCTCGAGGTTGTTGAATCCCAAATAAAACTCCTGGACTGTATGGCCTTTTCCACAAATCATCAGGCCATCATTCAAAACAAAATGAGACTGCTAAAAGAGGAACATTTAAACTTACTACAAGAATAAGAGATTTACTGGAAACAAAAGTCTAGGATCCAATGGTTTAAGGAAGGAGACCTAAATACAAAATTCTTCCATATTACAGTAAAAATGAGGAGGAATTTTAACAGTATCCACTCCTTGAATATTGATGGTACCACTGAGCAATCCCCCATTCTAATCTCCAAAGCAATCGAAATCCACTTCAGAAGACAATTTAACAAACCATCTGGCTCAGCTCCACAACTAGCCTGGGAAATTTTGTTGCCTAACAAAATAGCAGCTCCAGCACTTTTGGAAAGCCCTTTCTCCTTAGAGGAGATTCACCGCAGCATTGGCAACCTTCCTGGGGAGAAAGCCCCGGGGCCTGATGGTTTCTCTATTCTCTTTTTTCAGAAATTCTGGGACTTGTTGAAAGAAGATATTCTGGATGTATTCCAGCAACTCCATAGCAACTCTGATCCCAAATTCTTAGCAAACATTAACCAGACATTCATTGCCTTAATCCCAAAGAAGGATGGTCTTAAAGAAGTTAGGGACTTTAGACCTATTAGCTTAGTCAATAACTTGTACAAAATAATAGCCAAAACTCTAGCTGCAAGGTTATCTCCTGCACTCAATAAAGTGATTGACAATTCTCAATGTGCCTTCCTCTCTGGAAGATACATTGGTGACTATTTTCTTGTGGCTCAAGAGACCATTCATTTTATGAAGTCCAATGGCATACCAGGTTTCATTTTCAAGTTGGACTTTGAAAAAGCTTTTGACAATGTTAATTGGCAATTCCTGTTAGAAGCTTTGCAAGGCCTTGGCTGTGAGCTTAAATGGATTTCTTGGATCAAAATGTGCATCTCTCACGCCAGCTTTTCTGTTTTAGTCAATGGCTCCTCTAAAGGATTCTTCAAATCAAAGAATAGGTTAAGGCAAGGTGATCCCCTATCCCCTCTTCTCTTTATTGTGGTCACTCATGTTCTAAATAGAATGCTTGCCCTAGCAATGGAAAACAATCTCATATCTGGTATTCAGCTACCAAA
>JAMKQA010013592.1:0-21211 GCA_024699735.1 Posidonia australis
TTTATACGTATAAAATAATCTCCTTACATGTATTTTTTCATTCACCTGTAAAAACTGATATAAGTAATTAAAAAGTGTTAATTCTCTATTCACCCCCCCTCTAGAGGAGCTATTCGATCCTACAAGTTCTTCTTCTTTTCCCTTGCAAAATAAGATCGAAATACGTGAATTAATAAAGTGTAATACGGATGTATAAAATTAAAACTAAATAACATAAAATAATCAAAAAAATATTCATTCGAGGGTTTATCTTCCCCCCTCCACCCTCAAATGAAACTATATGCAATGCTTATCTATGAATGCAAATGCATGAAATAAAATGCAATAACATAGAATCTCCTTTTATGGCTCGTGAGATGTATGCATGGAGTGTGAGATGATGGTGATTGGAGATGGTGGTAAATTTAAATATAAATATTAATTATTATGTCATAATTATTTTATAATGTATTTTATGTTTATAAATATGTGATAATTAAAAATAGACATCCATATTAAAAAAAAACAGATATTTGCTCCATAAAAATAAATGTCCATTTTTTGAAAGTGCATTCTATTCAAAAATAGACAACCACTCCATAGAAGTGGTTGTCCACCTTTATCAATAGACATCTGCTTTAGTTAGTGAACGTCTGCTTTGTTTTTTATAATTTTTTAAACTTCAATAAATTGATCAGGGTAGATCCAAAATCAAGCCCGATGCAACCTTATTTAGGCCCAATCCAAAATAAATAAGGTCGTGAACCATGCTAAAGTCAGAAAATTTCTAATCCCTGAACAACACAGTCTAAAACGATTCAAGACCAAACTAGTTCAACCCAAAATAGGAACAAACCTTGGAAATTTTGAATCACACTAGATTGAAAAACCCCGCTCACCACTACCACTAGAGTTCATGAAAGATTAAGATCATTAGACACCACCACCACCACAATTGAAGTTTGTCGTAGGTTGAGAATTTGAGATCACTAGATCAGAATACCAGGGTTGAAATCGTAAGATTAGGGATTCAAGGATTCTAATTTTATCTTCTTCTTTCTACAACAGATTTCTATTTATATAGTTTACGCTTTTGATTTATTAGTTTCCATTCGATAGAAACTTTGAGATGTACTGCACATTACTTTCGAAGGACAGAAGAAGGGGGTGTTAATTTAACAGTATAGATTTGCATCAAAATTACATTGACTTATGCGACTGTGATATTCTCTTCTCGAAAGAATGGACCAGTGCTAATTTAAGCTTTCTAAATTGCACTTCCCACTTGAAAGTTGCGTACGCCCTATAAAATTGCTTCATGACCAACATTCTTGCAGGAAAACCCAAAATAATCTGCAGTTGCTCCCGTCCTGATGATACGAAGAGATGCAACAAGTTTGTATTACATTTCAATACGTACAAGACATTGTTAGTGATAATATGTCAGTAATTGAAAAGATACAGACCATTTTCTCGTTTAGCCGCATCTTAAATACATGAATGTTGAATGGAGCTCACGTAGAACTCCCTTCACCCTAAAAAGGATGAACTACAACCCCGAGAAATTAAACATGGGAAAATAGAAGCTACTTTCAAGAAGAAGGCATGAAGAAATTATAGTACCATATATACCCTTTACCTCTTCTACTTGGACCATGCAACTGCATCAATCTCTGCCTGGGCAGTACGGTATAATTCTAACCTCTTAGCTAAGGCTGATCTACGTTCCATCACTGCAGGATCCTCATTGAGTAATGATGCCAATTGCTTTGCCTGTAATGAATAAATACTTCATAAGCAGATTATGTTGGAAGTAAGTACCATAGATAGAATTGACAAGTTGTCAGTTGCTTCAACTGTATCAAACAAATATGAAATTGTCAGTTGTTAGAAGTAACTACTACATATATGGCCAATAATGGATGAAAAGGTGCTACGATTATCTTCTAGTTAGATTAGCAAATTAAAGATGGGGTGCAAAAGGGAGATGAGAAAGGAACTGATATCTATAAGTAGAAACTATCACTAGACATGTTGTATAAATAATCAACTTTGAAAAGTTCTAGATCATCAGATTTGCATCATGAAATTTTCATTAGTTGATAAATAATCAAACAAAGGCATACTTAAAATACCTTTAAAAATGATGTATAACATCATATATTGATGACAGTCAGGATACATACAAAATTAAAAGATACAGGCTTTCTAATGGCAAGATGAGTACAAACAAGCTGAAAGAATGTTGATACCTTAGATCTATTTAACAATGTAATAGTAGATGGGGATTCTTACCTCCATTTTACCAAGTTCAGTAAAGAAATGATCGAGCAAGGTGCGTTTTGCTTCACGAACTTGACCATAGACAATTGATTTTGGGATGGAATTCCGTAAGCTTGCACATACCATATTGACATAAGACAAAACAGTGGACCCTGCATATTCAAAATAATGAATTAAGGAATTCTCAAGTATTAGAAATAATGTCTGGTAGGTATTCGTATCCTTTCAAACATATGAAAAATCATAGATTAACACAAAATGACAAGTAGATGACAGTAAAAATAAAAGAAAATTATCTAAATTTTACATATTGAAGTTTCTATGAGTAGGATCTAATGTGCTTCCCAATAATGAGTACCTATCCTCCTGAGATATGAGTCATTATATCTATCAAACATTGAGTGTGCAGGATTTCCCCCTTTCTCAGTATCCTGGGGAAGCTTTCTAAAGAAATCAACAGTCAGATAACTGCACTCCATATCGACCAGCTTGAGAGTTGCCTTCTTGCTTTCCTCCCTCATTCTCTCCAGGGAATCAAAAGCTGCATTTCCAACCTCCACTCTCAGAGTGGGATATTGTCTCAGCTCCTGTATACAAGTTAAGATTTAATGTGTTGGGTACTGATCCAGCATAAAATTGTTTTAAAAAATGAATCAGGAAGCATAATTCTTATGTTTTGTGATATCCCTGGGAGTTTTTTTATTAGCTTTCAACATAAATAAAGAAATTGTCGAAACCAAATCTTTTGATTTATATTATACCCTAAGGTTCTGAGCTTTTATACTCCTTCACAGTTCCTAACAGAGGAAAATACTTTAATTAGAAATCAAATACATTTTCCAATGGAGGCTCCAACAGAACTTCCATGATTTTTATGGCAAAGATCAAACACTTACTGCTGTCTCTTTCACAGCTTTATGAACTAGAGCCTTCAATACAGCATGAACCTGAAGAATGAAAACATTAGATCTACTGCTATTAATATATGTATTCAGATAGTACAAGGACCACTAAGACAAGTAAATATATGATGTTATCTATCAATCTAGATCACCCACGTTTAGATGATAGATTATCTACCTATAACCATATTCAACGACCAGAAATATTTTACAGCTACTATCCCAACTCACTTGGTTAGGTGATATAAAATAAATAGCAAATAAGAAGACTAACTTTCATGCCCAACTGTGCTGCCAATTTCAAGCTCAAGGACCTTATTGCATCGTTAATCAAAGTATCCATTCTTTGTACTCAACATTAAATGTTCCAATTATTTTGGGACTCTTATTGAAGTCATCCAATGGCCACAGAAAGCACTAGATCAAGTAAAAGTGATGGTGCTATGTAAGCTCATTATGCCTTTTCCAAGTGATTGGTTGCAAGATTATTTAATTTAAGGATTCTATATTAGAAAATCATATAAATATCAGTGATCATGAGTAATAGTTAATATAACAGCTCAAATGCCCAACTTCAATGGGTAGCATTCATCTCGATTCAACTAAACATAAATGGTAGCATTTTCCAAACTCGAAATGAAGGCATTGCTGATCAGAGAGGGTACACCACCACCATTTGCTAAATCTTAATGGATAGAAACCTAGCAGAGAGCTTTCAGATATGGATAGAAGCTGCCAAAATTGTAAGTTAAATGTCCAGAACAGAGGGGCAACAACAAAGAAATCATGGTAAGAGGGTGCTGATGATCCTATAAAATTATTATGGAATAAATCAGCATCTCAAATTGACTTGATATCTCATATTGACCTGTGACCTATAGAAAGAGTCAACACATATGTAATGCAACAATAAGGTAAAACTAGATGCCAAAAAATAGTGATATTATACATACCGCATCAACTGCTGCCTCAGCGGGCCCTCTCATGCTAACAAGGGAAGATTCAATTAGTCGTCGATATCCTTGCTCAGGAGCTATCAAGTGAGGTTGGTAACCATCAGCTTCAGTAATTAGCTTTCTTACATTTTCCACAGAAAGTTGTTTATCAAATTGCAGCCTTTTCAGAGCTGCAGGAAGCTGATAATCAAATACATTGTAGATCTTGTCACCACCAGGTCTCCTGTGGCACAGAACACATTATAGCTACAATTAAATAACACATAAACAAAGAACAAAGCATTAGCTAGAATAGTAATGTTAACTGTGACTTCCGAGAAAATGGCATGCATGCACAAAAGTGATGGATTATAGTTTTACAGTTGGTGCACAAACTATTGCTATTTGTAGTCATGTACCACATAAATTTGAACAAGAAGAGTTGCAATCCTTTCCAATGCATCCAAACAACTATATTTGATTACTACATTAGATAACTTAATAATAAAACTTTTGGAGTGAAATCTGCACCAAAATTCTAATTAAGAACTACCATTCAAAACCTAAGAGTATGTATGCCAACAGAAAAAGAAAAAAAACAGCGTAAGGATCTTATATTAATCAATCAAAATATATTAAATATAACAATGCAGTCAAGTCATAATTATAATGATAAGTATGAGCTTTTTTTAACCTTTCTATTATTTGGAGCCTCCTAATGTGCTTAAAGTTCCTTTGACCAATACTTTGACATTGATTCGAAAGAGAGAACATCAATTGTCAAGTTCGTAATGAATTAAGTTGGAATTTGGAAAGTAAAGGAATCATCGAGTTTAATCTCAACATATGGGATATTGCAATGTGGTTATGACAATACGAATTTCTGTAGACAAATGAGAGAAAGATTTGAAGATTTTCAAGACTCCATATAAGTATGTAGGATTGTTTTAACAGTCTTCTACTTAACTTTGATTCAGTTTGCAAAGGACAAGATACCAACAAAGAGAAATATGATTGTTTCAACAATTTTCTAATAAAGAAATAGGTAGAATATAAAACTTTATGGATTTCAGAAGCATGTCAAAGGTAATAAAGTGGTCAGAAGAATCGCATTGAATGTATAAGAATTTGTGTGATCTTATTTGATTTTTTTTTTGTTTTCTAACAGAGAAATGTACTACTAAAGTACATGACATATCTACCTAACATTCAAGAGTTGCATCAGAGGAATTACAGAACCAAATACTTACACGCCATCAAGATGTTCCTTGTAATTTTGATCAAACATGCGACAAATTTCCATAATTGTGTACAACTTTCCCTGCAAATACAAGCAAAATCACAACCTCTTTAGTAAAGAAAGGATATACAAAGCAAAGTAAAATCATTCAAGAATGAACACAGTAGAGAGATCTACATAAGTGAAATGATAGATGTTAAACGAAGTGCAAATCATTATTTCCTCATCACCTAGTGTATGAAATAAGACCATTTACACCGATAGTGCTTCATGGCAACAATGAAAAACAATGAAAAGATCATATTCTATGGAAAGAGATGAATATTCTACAGAAACCTGACCCCAGCATCTGCAGCAATAGGCTTTCCCAAGCAGCTCAGCTCTGCTTCTAGTTCAGAAATACTTTTATTAATGAGAGATTGAATACTGGGAATTCGAGATTTAATAACTTGTTCCAAATGCTGCAAAGTATTTGTTGTAGTTAGTACACAGTTACTACCAGACAATCGACACACAGTAGACTAAACACATAGTATGTTGGTTCTCTAAATCCATGAACTATAAGATAAAGACCAACAAATACCTTTGAAAGCATCTTTCCCAAATGCTCAGAACCCATTCTGTGAGCAAGATGCTTGTACTCTGGGGTGTTTGTGAAATAGTCCCGTTCTCTACGCCGAGCTGCAATCATATCAACACTCTTGTTGATGTCAGCTTGAGAACGATTAACAACACCAATCCAAGGAAACTGCAGTCGATATGATTTTCCTTCCAACATCTATAAGACCAAAAACTTATATAGTTAAAATGGATGAGGTCTCCACATAAATGTGTCTAAAATTATGAATGTAAAATGAAAAGAATTAACCAATATAATAATATTATTTATTTTGGTTCATCTTCCCATACATGGCTGAGAATTGGAGAAATGATATCAAACAAAGGCAAAAAGAACATAAACTTGTAGAAAGAATTAATGAACACCGCCAGAAAAATCAGTACTAGTATTTTTGTGTTCATTCGAATATATGCCAACTTACATCAACAGCATTTGTGCCTTTATCCATGAGATCAATCTTAGTCAGAACACCAAATGTCCTCTCTCCTGAAGTAAACAAAAATATGTAGTAGTTGCCTTTGATTGTGAAAGGAAGCCAATACAGTATTTGTCCATTTGATCATATTGCTTTCTGTTATGCCTCTAAAGTAGATCAAAAAAATTCAGATCTCAATTATCAAATATGGCAACCACATATGGGTAGACATGGAAAACGGGCCGGACCGGGCCGGACCAGCCGCACCGCATCCGGGCCGGGCCCACGGGCCGGACTGGGTCTATCCGGCGGGCCCCCGCGGGCCGGCCGGTCTGGCCCGGCACGGCCCGCGGCCCACGGGCGTTTTTGCCGGGCCCGGGCGGGCCTGGGCCGGCCCGGCCCGTTTTCCATTCTACATATGGGTTGCATTGAATAATTAACTAAGCAAATTTAAGAGCCAAGTGAAGGAATCAAAGGGAACAGGCAATGCAAAGAAAGATGATATTCAGTCTGTGTATGAAATTTGCAAATAACCCTACTCAGACCGCACTATATGATGTTTCAAGTACTATCATTAGTAGACCTGGTTTCTACTAGTTGTTACGTGTTAGATGAAAGCAAATGGGGATCTATGTGAAGAACAGAAAAACACCTATAGTTGTTACTTGTTAGATGGACGCAGACAGAGATCCATGTGAAGAACAGAATAATACCTAAGGATACTATTGGTAGACAGAATAATGGATTCCTTTTAGTGAAATTACTTATTAGTCTATATACAATATATATTAGGAGATGGAACAATGGATTCCTTGGGATATTGAAATTTACTTAATAGGGTATTTACAATAGAGATATACAATATGCATTAGGACGCCATGTGTGATATATATTCCAACAAATACATGTGTTGCTTGTGTGCATATTGAGTGGATTAAGTGAAAGTCAACATAAATAGCATGCTTGTGCTTTGGAAAAGAGAAAAAGTTGAAGAACAAATGAGGTGAGAGGGAAATTTAACTAATGTGAATTTATTTTTTCTTTAACTCCAATTACTTGTGCATGCATGGAAAGGAATAGAAGTACATAACTGAAATTTACTCTCAAATTCACCTCTATGGGAGGGAAAAAGAGGATATGCCTTTATAAGCAAGTGATAGGAAGCAAGAAAACTTGCTGTCCAAGAAAAAATGCTCAAATATCATGAAAATCATGGAAAATTTTTGGTCCAAGGAAGAGTGGTTTCCTCTACCCATACTTTTCCTTCCTTTAAAAGCCCCCCATCCAAAAAAAGAGTTACATTATGTAATTTTACCTTTAGGGTCTACTTCACGAGAAATCTTGATTGCGTCGGACGTAGCAAGATCTTGGTTGGCTGGTGAAATTGCTAGAATTATACAATTAGGCTACAAGTTCAAGGCAAAAAAAAGGTTAAAATGGCACCATGTTTTTCCTTCCCTTGCAAATTAAAAGGGAGACAAAAGCTGGAATTGATAATGGTTTATGCATATAATTAGCAAGAATAAACAAGACTACATTGAAGAGGTGCAAAGCAGGAATCTAAATTTCTAGAAGAGACTTTAAACTTACCTTCTCAATGTACAAACGAACCATATTTTCAATATCTGCAACAATGCTATCAGGCTGGCCCTCTAAAAGGGTTGTGGAAAGTTAATTGGTGCATACATCAAAAAAAATGAACATAATTATAAAAGAAGAATATCATTTATTTGAAGAAGTATTTAATTGAAAAAACTTACCAATAGCAACCTTTGTAAGTCCAGGAAGATCAATTAGGGTCAAATTTACCACTGTCAAATCAAATGCCGTTAAGAGAAAACACAGAAAAGAAAGAAAAGATGAAATAACAAATGTGTGAGAGCTTATGACTTTAATATTAAAAAGGCAAAATCGTTGCACGATGCTCCCAACAATGTAGGGCACTAGGGAGGATCCATGTGTTTGCAGCCTTACCCCCATGCATAGAGGCAATTTCTAAGATTCAGGCCCATGACAATCCAGGTAGCAATGAAGCAACCATACCATTGCAACTAGGCTCATCATCTAGCTTATAGCTTTGGTACAAAAAATCTAGTTGTTTTTTCTTAGAGATGTAAGACCAGATAACATTTTCTCACTTCTTATAGTTAAAGAAAGTTATCGAAGTAAACTTAAACAAGTCCTTATAAGAACTCATTATACACAACAACCACAACGAAATCCCATTGTGTTGGACAAAAAATCGTTGTTATGACACCTTATTATCAATAAGTGCTGAGGAAAACCACCTAGGAAAAGACTAAGGTTCTATTTGGTTCAGATTTTAGCTAATGACTTTTTCACAGAATCTCAAGCTCGCTTACTCTAGTTTTTGGCTTTTGTCTGATTTGTATAACAAAAACTATGTGGACTTCTATAGTTAAGCTGATTTTGTTTTCTTGTTTGGTTTTATAAAACAGAAACTGAGCCAGACACAACCTAAGATTGGAACAGAAAATACAAAACTTGAGGTAAAATTTTATACTGGCTAATGAGACAAAAATGCTTGAAGAGCTAATTGTCCTAATAATTTCCAAGGAAAGAAAGGCCAACGTTTTTTTTTAATAATGATACCCCATCTTCATCCATGACACGACAATTTATACTAGAATTATATACCACATAAACAACGTTAAAGGATCAAACTTGTCATTCTCAATAAACTATATGAAAGCCAAATAAATGATAATTTAAAGATACATCATTAACCATTGGAATGACCAGTCACCTATTGAAACAAGTCCAGGATTCTATAAAACAAGCTACAAGCTCTTTTTTGGTGAAAAATAAACATTAATGTTTCATAAATTTAATGATGAAAGATTTAAGGATGTCAAAAATAGTATTTGATAACGACTACACTAAAACAAATTGGTTGTAGTATAGCAGTTAACATGGTATCAGTTGTAAACACCCCCCACTCATGTTCAAGTATCCACGATGACACATTTACGGATATTTTTTGGGTATTTTTCTTGCTGCATATGTTTTATCATTTGTTGGCACGTTCCAATCATCAATGCCATTGTGTCAGAGGATTCCAGTTGATAAACATGAGAGAGTGTGTTAAATATAACAAATCATACACTCACTATTAATAAAAATTGGTTTTAGTGTAGTGGTTAATAGTATTCATTTCTTACCATTGGAAGAATAGATACTAAGGTAGATTGGAGCACTAGAAATTTGCTTGGAACGACCAGTCTCTCTGTCAGTCTCATCAGAAATTTCCTTTCTTACAAGAGCTGAAATTGTGTACAGGAAGACTTTAGAAGATTTGCCATAAGTTGGACAATAGAAAGACTTTGTTAAAAGAACCTCACCAAATAAAAAAATATATAATAGGCGATGAAAACTTCAATATATTGTGTTAACAACTTACATAACAAAATCAACATAAATTGAATAGCAAAATACATTGGACAGTTGCTGCATAGAGATCATGGTACTAAATGTCTACGCGTCACCGAAATTTCTCCGACACGTGTCTTATTTTCAATTTACCGACATGACTCCGACACGATATTGAAATGGAAGTTTTCTGAACAAATGTAAATTTTTTTTACTGTGTTTCCATCGACACGATTCCGACATACCGATTTTTCTCCGACACATGTCTATTTTTCAACTTATCGAAGTCCGACACGAAATCGACATTTAGAACCATGATAGAGATAAAGGTGAGATTACACTAATGAACTAAACAATCATAACAAGGATATAACGTGCTAATTTAAGTTTCCAGGTTTATTCTGCTAGCAACCCTTTATATGAATCATATCATAATGTGCTTCCAATTCCAAAAAAAAGTTAACACTGAGTACAAAGTTTTATGCCACTTATCTAATTCTCTAGAGATGGTATCTAGAGAAAGGGATAGACAACTTAATTTAATACACTTTACAACAGAATAAAACTATCATGGGCATCCTCCATATTGCAAATTTACACACTATATCGGGAAAATAAAGGATACTACATTTTAAATGCAAATTTTAAGAAAAAAAGTGCATAGTAGAGGACAAGAAATCAAGATGTATAAAGATAACTTATTATCAAATAATAGAATGTAACTTTCTGCCATCTCCAAAAGATAAGTAAATCCTACTATATGTACATACGGATATATGTATTGTTATTGTACCACTAACTTGAAGTTTGATAGAATACCATAATATTCTGTTCTCAAAAAACAAATAGGGTTAGAGACTTTTGGGCACTATTTTTCTTATCAAGCTTATTCTTTGTGTGACCACATATAATAGGATGAAAGTTGTAACCGCACCAAAGGCGACGACAAGGACACCTTGTGTCCTTGGTAGCCTTGGTGTCTCCTAGCCTCCAAAGTCAAACAATTACAATCATATATATAAGTGTACATTTAGTTTTTTAAGCTTCAATATATACAAAGAATAACTTAAGTCAACACACATATCATAAGGAACATCATTCTACATAATTATCTGATCACAAATGAAGTGAAACTCGAAAAAAAAAATATTAACCACATGACAAGGTAACATATGAAAAAGAGCACTAAATTTGACATGAATCAACACATAAAATTTTAGAAAAAAAATGCAATCAGAATTACATTTATTACATTTCTGAAAGTGTTGTTTAGGTGAGGTCAAGCCATCTAAGGATTAGATGCTTAGGCACTCAAATGAGAGACGAGGTGACTTCTAGACGCTCAAGGCAAGAGCAAGGTAATGCACCCATGCCTAGGCATGAATTTTACATAAATGACTCATAGACACTCCAGTGCCTTGGTAGCTAAGGGTGCTTAGTCTCCTATGCATTGCATAGGCAGCACCTTAATGACTTCCTTTTCTGAAACATTTGGTCACCATTTTGTTGTTAAGGTGATGTTTATTGCTCAAAGTTAAACCTAAAACCTAATCACACTACTTTGAGGATTTTGATAATTCATTTTAGGATCACCTCAGTTAGCCCACAAGTTAAAAATAAGGAAGTGTATATGGTCATCATTTCCTTATTAACAATGAAATTGATAGATACAGTAGTAACAAGCGTTGGAAATTTTAGGCATTTATTTAAAAAGAATAGATCAATGGATTATTCATGGAAATTAGTTTAGAAAGAAAAAAAAATACCAAAATCAGTGAACCTCTTCCTTGGAAGGTGCATAAACTCCGCATACTCTCTCTTTTCATCAATCTTATGAAGTTGCAATACAAGAGGACGTCGAGTAACAATTCCTGAGAAGTTTTAGCCATGTCAAATTCATTGTAAGAGGAAAAAATAGAAAAGCACTAAACTAAGTCAAAAGTCCAAAACGATTCTCAAAAAATCACCAGAGCCTCGTGGCAAGAAATCCTTCCCAACAATGCTCTCCAATACTGAAGACTTCCCTGAACTCTATGACACATTAACACAAGATAAGGTGAATTACAATGACCTTTACATATTATATAGGCATTCTATGTAAGTTAGCAAATTGACACTTCATAAGAATATATGATCTATACTTTTTATTAAAAAAAAGCAACATCAATAAAACATCCCCAATAGAACTAGGTAACTGTCACAACATTAATGATCGAACCATACTAAGTTTGAATGAATAGCAAGAACTTTGTGAATGTCTAAGAATTAATTTCATATGATTATGATGGACTATAAAATGATAGCCTTTTTATCTTTAGAGAAGTGGTATCTTGAGATGGTAACAAAGTTAAACTTGATCAACTGGAACTTGAGCTATATCAGTAGAGCTTCCATTGAAGCCACCATTTGGACTCTATGGAGAAAATGAAAATTCATAGAATACTTAATAAAGTTGTCATTCTACCTTGATTACTCTCAAAAAGCTAATGTATAGTTCACTAGACCTGTCGCATTTGAGAATGCTAAGATCAAGGCATTGGCGTAGGATTGGAGATGCTTAGCTTGGATTAGTTCAGACATTATTTTGGCATTTTGATGTTTGATTCAGTCTTGGATTTGTCCACACAAGTGCACAACACATTTTGTTTTATGCTGTTACCTTTTGCCATTACAGCAGATTGTATAAATTGCCTTGGAATTTGTTCAAACAACACCTCTTGTTTTATGTTGTTACCTTCTGCCATTACTGCAGATTGTATAAATTGTCTCAGAATTTTCTAGAGACACCTCTCTAGCCTAACACAATTTCCGATTTTCTATTTTTTAGAATTTCCCTTATATATTACCGTTCCATACATTGAAAACAATATGAGATGTATTGATCAGGCTCTTAGCAGGTTATCAAGATGGATACTCAGGTATCTAATATACTTTATGTTGCTTCTTACCTAAATCTATTAGCTTCATCATTATTCCCAACCATTCTTTACTTAGACGGGTAGAATTTTTTTATTCCCCCTATTCTATTTATTCCTGAATTCAGAGCTAGCTCAGAATCCAAGAAAGATCAAGCTCCATTATCAAAAACAACTATATGGATCATATGAAAGGTAATTTAAATAATATAACCAGTAGCCTAGTTGGCATCAAGGGTTGTCTTCAATTGACAAGGATATAAAAAGTAAGTTGAATATGTTCAGGAATAATTAATGGTGAACGACATCACTGTACTTCTAACTTCCAAGGCCTGTTTTAAGGACCTTAAGCCTGAATATAAGTTGAACGGAACCACAAAACATGAAATGCTCCATCACAACGTTAGAAGTGCATTTTCGATACCCAGCAAACAAGTACACTTTACAAGCTGAACTAGACAACATCTCTCAGTTTATATCCCACCTACAAGTGTATAACCCAACAATCCCTAACGGGTCAGTTTGGATGAAAATTACTAGAGAATTGGAGAGAAAAGAAACAGAGAGGAAGTTATGTTGTTTAAGTTTTATTAAAAATTTCGACTTATTATTATTAAAAAATTCTCTCAGATTCTCAAACAGGAAAGTAAATTACCCTACACTCCAATTCTTTTCATCCTCCTCTCCTAACCTCCTACCCAAACAGAACATGAGAAGAATGCAACAACTTTCTCCACGACACCCTTTACTTGGCAAAGAAAAACAAATCCAGTTTAGTAAAAGGTCAGGCAGCCAAAGCCAGCAGACGGATCTGGGGAAAGAAAGTGAGGTATACCTGTCCGCCCACGACGGCGATGGCCGGGAGCTGGTCCCAGAGCGTCGGCAGGGCCGCCTCGTCGCCGTGGTCTCCCAGAGCCGTGCATGCCCTCTGGATCTTGTTCACCAGAGAGATCAGGTTCTCCATTCTAGAAAGAGAAAGAGAGAGAGTTCTAGAGAGAGAGAGAGGTAGAGGTTGGAGAAGAGACAGGAAGACAGTCGGGACCAGGGGAAGAGAACTGGGGACTGGAAGGAGTGGGGCTTTTGCCGTCTATCAACTTTTGAATCGGTTGCCGTGGACACCCCCATGCTTTTCTTAATTTCAATCCACTCCTCTACATTGTTTTGGTATGGCACTTTTGCTTGAATATCCTCAAAAAACATAGATAATAGCTCTAAAGTCGTAACTAATTAGTTATTTATATCCCCTCGTAGAAATCAACATTATCAGCTCACGTACCCTTCCGTTAGTCTATTGGTACCACCAAATTCTCAATCTACAGTTAACTTCTAATTCAACGCTAGATGAAAATGTCCTATCTATTTAATTTCAGTGTAACATAAGGTTCATGCCTTTCCTTTGTTTCTTTTCCCCTTTCTTCTAGTGATTTTGTGTGTCTCTGATAAAGATCATTCGGGAAGAAGCATTGGAGATTAGGAGGAGCATCTAGCAGTGCTCCTTCTTCAATTGGTACACAAAGGTCGTAGCTAGTTAGGATTTCAATTCTCTATGAATTTATAGACAATAATGGTTTAGGATTTGGTTTGGTTTTGGTTTTGATTTTTGGTTTTGATTTTAGGATTGATTTTAAGGTTAGGGTATCTATCAGGCTTTTCTGACTTTACATGTATTAGAGGGTATAAGGTTTATCATCTTAGTTAGTAAATTTAAATTACATTAATTTGATTATTAGGTTTATTATATGCAACATAATTTCTATTTAGGTTTATTTACATCACAAGATAAAATCGCTTGTTTTATACATGATCAGAAAATGCTGTCTGATTTAATTTAGTTTGTTTACATCTTAGTTATGTTTATGTATTTTTGTTATTGTTCATAAATTGCATGTTAGTTATCTTAAAATTTCTATTTAGGTTTATTTACACCACAAGATAAATTTGCTTGATTTCTATTTTATAAATGATTAGAGAATGATGTCTGATTTAATTTAGTTAGTTTACATCTTAGTTATGTTCATTTATTTCTATTATTGTTCATAAATTACATGATAGTTATCTTACCTTAATTTTATCTTAGTTATGTTATCTTAATTATGTTATTGTAGTTTAATTAGTTATGTTATCTTAGTTCTATTATTAGAGTTTAATTTCATCTTAGTTGTGCTATACATCTTTAGTTCTACAATTGATTTATTTTTTAATTAATTTTTGCTACACAATAATGTTGTTGGAAATGTAGATGAATATGTTATGAAACTATTTTTTAGAGCATATTGGGCTAGATTGAAGGGAGATCATTGATATAAATTTGAACTAATGCAACAAAAGAGTTTCTATTTTACCAACAGTGATGTAGCAATGAGTCTTATTAGGAGTGAAAAATACTAAAGACTTCAGCGTAGTTTACACGGTCCCTAATTTGACACTAGAGGAATGTAGTCACTTGCATATTTATGAAGATGTGATAGGCATTTTTTAACACCCTGATCTCCAAAGAACTGTGGAAATCTATATCACAATGAGGCATTTTTTTAACACCCTAATCCCCAAATAATTGTGAAAATCAATGCCACAAGGGGTCAAAATGGTCTACTAGTCCAAGAATCAATTAGCAAAAGAACTGTGATGCATTGGAAGATGTAAATGTTGTGAATCTAGATGAGGATTTTGACTTTGTTGAGAACCTTGAGGGTGTTACGAGAGAAGATGTTGCTGTGCAGAGTGTTATAACTGATAAAATTGAGGATGTTGTAGGAAATGCTAAAGTTGTTAGTCAAAATAGTTATTGTAATTTGCATAATTCCTCTAATGAAGAATATAAACCTCAAAAAAAGGTGCAAGACCACCATTATTAGTTCTTAATGTTGAAGTTGCTAGTGAAAATAGTCATTGTAGTTTGCATGATTCCTCTAATGAAGAATATAAACCTCAAGAGGAGGTGCTAGACCACCACTATTAGTTCTTTGATGTGAATACGAAAAAACTTAACGTAAGAAAAGATACAATATATGAAAACATCATCCAAATAAGGCATGCATTGAAAACCTTCTTAGTTTTTGGGAAGTTTAAGTTGAGCCTTCTAAAATAACTATTTATTGTGAGGACATGGAATGTACATGGAGGCTGCATTTTTCAAGGTTATATGGTGGGGTTACTTTTTAAGTAAGAAAATGAGGGGAGAGCATACATGTTCTACAATGAACAAAGTTGGCAACAAAAAGATGGATTACTACATAGTGAATGGATTCGCTCAAGCTTGACAATGACTTAAATTTCAAGGAATTCTTATGAAGGTTGAGGTAGATGTAGAGTTTGGAGTTGCCTTATAATAGAGTATAGAGAGATAAGCAAATTGCTCTAAAGGAGATACATGATAATTAGGAGGAGTTGTGTGCTTTGGTACCTGATTTATGTGTTGTGTTGCTGTGCACCAATCTAGGTAGTATGGTCACCTATGGGATGGAGTGTGATCAAGTAATTCAGAGGTTGTTTGTGGCATTTTAGGCATGTATTGATGGATTTTTGGAAGGTTGTAGACCCTTCTTGGATTTCGTTGGGTGCCATCTTAAGGGAAAACACAAGGAAATGTCTCTTGACTGCCACCACCCATGATGCAAATAATGGTTTGTATCCAGTAGTTGGGGCAGTTGTGGAGAGTGAAAAGAGAACTAGAGCAAATTGCCACTCATTAGTGAAGTCAATGGAAAACCAATTGTGGACTGCATTACTTCTATTTGACAAAAAGTGATGAAAGCCATGTACATTAGAAAGAGAACAGTGAGCGCATGGAGGTATAATATAGTACACCAGGCACATAGGGATATTACTGATATTTACAAAGATTTATGTTGTATACAAGTCAAGTGATCATAGTAATGAAGTGGTGGGTCCTGATGACATATGTGTTGTGGATTTAGCTAAAAAAGCTTATAGCTGTAGAAGGAGGTGAGTGATTGGCCTACCATGCAAACATGCTACCACTTTCGTTTGTATTGTAAGACAAGTGAAATGGAAAGACTATTTGAACCCCTTCTTCAAAATTGAAAGATATGTAATGTCATTTAAGAATGAAATCAATCCATTAGAGATAAAGTTAGCTGGCCAAAGCAAAACCTACCCTTTATAGTATATCCTTCTAAAGGATTACGTCCACCAAAAGGACCACATAAAGCAAGGATTAAAGCTTCAGATGAAAGGAATAGGGCTATTATTATGCACAAGTGCAACAGGTGTGGAGATCAAGGACACCACCAAAACAAATGCAAGGCAAAACTTTATGATAATCCAGTTGCAACTGTGCCAAGTTTAGATGCTGCTAACAAAGACAAGGAAAAGGAAAATAAGGGAAAGAGATGAAGACCAGGAAAGAATAGCAAGATTCTAAGTAGTACCACTACTATTATTGCAAGACCCTCTAGTGATGAAGGTAAATAGGATTGTTTCTTAAACTTGATTGTTTCTTACGTTATATTTTGTATTTGACAAATATTACTTGATTTCCACAAGACTCATGCCTACACCAGGCCTCATGTCAAGATTCATGCCTGCACCAAACATCATGCCTCACAGGACTATTGACTACTCATCCTACAATCCATGCTCATTAAGTTTCAATCCTCAACCTACACCATCAATACTAGTACAAGCAAGCTTCTATCCTACAAAAGCAAGCTTCAATCCTACTCAAGTTCAGGCAAGCTACGCACCACCTTCTTTTGATTTAGGATTAAATCTTTTCTCTCAAGAATCCACATCTACTGCATATCCAAACAAAGAGTCAGCAAGAAAACTACTTGTAGTGAGAGGAAGGAGCAAGAAAATACCTAGGAGAAGAGCAATGACAAACTACTCTATTGGACACTATAAGTTCTAATATTGGACGACATATGCTTTTTGGAGAATATAAGTGAAGAAGAAGAAACTTCTTGTGAAGATAAAAACTTTTTGGACAATTTTTTATGAAGATACAAACTGATTCTATAGTATTCTTTTGGGATGGTATTAAGTTATACTATGACTTCGTTTTAGTTTAAAATCATGTATGTCTATCTCTTTAAGTGATGTATGTTATTTTGAGAAACTAACTGATGCCTTCAATTGTCGTTATTTAAGTTTGAATAAATGTATGTTAGGATTTATTGTTTGCAAGTTGTCATTTTCAGTGGTTGATCAAGCAAAATAGGTATTGTGTGTTGTTTAACTTAGTACTGATTTTTAGAGTGTTTTTCTAATTTTCCTATATTTCTACAAATAGGTGCACTTGTAACAAGGATTTCAAGTAATATTTGGAGTCTACAAACATGAAATCCAATAATCCTATCTTATTTGATTAATTAGATAGGTTACAATATTTCTACAATCTGGTTTAAAGTCTTAACTTGCGTAGACTTTAACCATTATCAAAATAGATTAAACAATTAGTAACATAAACAGTAACTTAAATTTCAAGAATTTATCAAGCTTCATCAATGTCACATCTCAAATTTTCCACAATAATTTAAACAAATTAAATTACGGAAAAACTAAAGCTAAACAATAAATATCTAACTACCAGGAACCTGTGTATGCGGCTAGCAAACTCCAGACTATATGCATTACGTTAAGCCAATCGCATGTTTGCACCTGCAAACCAAAACCACAAGAAAAATGCATGAGTGACCAAAGTCACCCAGTACGTACTCCACGAAAACCGCGGGAAAAAAATCATAATCTATTTTCCTTTTAAATTCTTTTCACAAACCATTTCCTCAAAGCCTCAAAAATATGGCCCACACTGGCCAAAACCACAAACCAGGGTTCTACTAGCCCAAAGCCACAAGCAAAGGTCCTCAATGGCCAAAACCACACACAATGAGTCGGGAAGCTCGGCGCTAAGCAACCTAACTCTGGCCACACGCAGTCCACTGAGGAGCGACCCCAGCGTTCTGCACTACCACGGTGACGGCCACCCTATGCAGGAGCGTTCACCGTCCCACGATTCCCCTTCCTCAGGAGAACCCTCAGAAGCCATCCCCTGCCTGGGGAGGCTGTCCTGTCTCTCAGGACGCTACCAGCTACGGGGCACGTGTCCCACCCACACTGGCCACCACAGGGTACGCCTCCTCACGATGTCCTCCACACACGGTGCTCAGGAAGGAGTGTCATACCTCCACACCCGAGCCTCAGTGTTCACAGCGAACGCAGGAGTATCATACCTCCCTGTCATGCCACAAGACACCTCAACCCGCGGACCACAACCTTAGCCTTGAGACGACAGTCAAGGAGTCTCATACCTCAAGGACCCGACGCCCCTCAGCCTCAGGTATCTCGGCCCCCGACCTCAACATGGGACATCGCGCCCAACCACTTGAGAATGTCATCACATTCCCTGGTCCCGACGACACTGTCTCACGCTGCCTCGGCCCGCACACAGAAAACTAGGAAATCATTTTCCTTGAAATCCATTTTTTTCAAACCATTTCATATCTTTTGAAAACTCTTCCAAAACCTCCGCAAAACGACACATCAGGTGTCCCAAGGGACCACCACTGATGGCCCACAATCAAATCTCATAGGGACAAAACACGACATCCAAAAAGCCATCGAAAACACATTTGCAAACTCATTTGGGTCTAGAATCAGCATGCCGAAATCAAGTTCGGTATGCCAAAAACCCCTGATTCGGTAAGCCGATCTGGATCGGTCGACCGAATCAGGTCAACACTCAGGCCAAATTCGGTATATCGTCCAAATACGGATGACTGAAACTCGACCAGAGGACCTAAACTAACAGAAAAATGGTATACCAAGCGGAATCGGTATGCCAAAATCCCCTGATTCGGTATGCCATTTCCATTCGGTATGCCGAATTATGCGAAACCAGAAAACGGCCCAAACCATATCGTCCGAAATCGTCTCAACTCGGACCTTCGATTGGACCCCCTAAACAAACACCAAAAATATTGCATAAAACATATGTGTAGACCCTCGAGTCTACTCCAAAACTCAATAAACAAAACTAAAATCCATTCACCATGCATCAAGATATAAAATCACAAAGGCAGAAGGGTCAAAAGGACCCAAAACACACCATTCGCCATAAATGCCATTAAATGCTCCATAAATACACAATAAATTCTATGAAGGGAAATTTAGCTAGATTTCATGCAATCCTAGCATTTTCTACCAATTTCATGCTCTCTATTACTCAAAGTGGAGATGCGTACCTGAGAAATGCCTTCGGCGATCTTCGGCCGACTCCGGCGAACTCCGATGCAACCACGGCCACAGGGCACACCACGCGAGCTCCGCGCACCACCACGAGCAACCACAGCCCTCCGCTTCGCTCCCTCGACCTCTTCCTCTCTCTCGACGTGCGTGCGATGTAGGGAGAAAACAGAGGAGGTAGGGGAGACGAGTACTGGAAAGGAAGAAGGGAAAGGAGAAGGAAGGAGAAGGAGAAGTGGGGAGGAAGGGAAAGAACGTGGAGGTGGAGAAGAAGAAGTGCGCCTCCGAGGAGGAGGAGAAAGGAAGAAGGAAACGGCGATGGGTGGCGAAGAGAAGTGCGGTGCGGCTTATAAAGTCTGTGCCCGCAGTAGCTGAAAACGTGCCCACCTGCCCGTCTCAGCCATCGACACACCGCACGAGCAGCCAACCACCAGCCACCACCAACGAGGGCAACTGCAAGCCTCAACCACCAGCCCACACATGCGGGTCCCACAGGGACCCCACACCTGGGCCCCACACGGACCCACACCCGGGCCCCCCACGCACAGTGCCACAATGCACAGTGCCAAACCACACATAGGGACAAGCAAATAGAAGCCCGCCCACGAGGTCCAAGCCCAAAAGCACAAAACCACACAACGGGCCTCGGAACAGTAACACCCATCCAAGAATAAAATTCATAAAATGTAAATAATTACAAAATGAATTTTACGGGTGTAGACACCCCGATTTTGAGGTGACCCATGGATGAGCTTTCCAGTTGTTGCTTTGGACGTGGCTAACCCTTAAACCAACTCTAAACCCATAGCAAGCCCGCAGCCCAACTAGAACTCCAGATAGGTAGGAGAGAGCACCTAGCTGGCACACTTACCTGGCACACCTAGCTAGCACACCTAGCTAGCACACTTACCTGACATACCTAGCTAGCACACCTCCCTAGCACACCTAGCTAGCACACCTAGCTGGCACACATAGGTGACGCACATAGCAGGCGCACATCCCAGGCGCCCAGTCATTTCACAGGCTGTGGGCTACTGGCTTTCCACCTCCCATGGCTGTTGTCTCTAGCAACGAATATGCCATGGAATCTTCCAGGCTTTTCGTCTACGATGCTCCTAGCATTCCTAGGAGTTACCTATGAGAAAATTCTATATAAGGACACCCATAGGCAACCATTAGAAAGGGTTAGAAACCTTGAGTTCAGCAAATCCTGATCTGAGCAAGCATCTTGAGCAAGCTATATCCTTTTTCCAGCAGCATATTCTTGTTTTCTGGAGCACTCCCTTGCATCCCAAAGCATCCTTGGTCCTTCCAAAGCAACAAGGAT